>JAQIYI010000055.1:0-35154 GCA_034700265.1 Polyzonium germanicum
ATATATAAATAATATAGAATATTTTAAATTGAAGTAAATATATTTTAAATTGAAATAAATATAATTTAAATTCAAATAAAAATATAATTTAAATAGAAATAAATACAATTTAAATACCGGTAGAAATAAATATAATTTAAATACAAGTAAATATAAGTCAAAAAGAAATAAACTAACTGTTTTGATAACCGCTTGGTAGTCGGGACTTGAAGACTCCAACTTGATGGAAACTGGCTGACCTTCCTTGAAGTCGCCAAGGACGTTGACTTTTCTCTCTTCGAATTGCGCCTGCGATGGACCAGGACCGTGTCGATGATGATGATGATGATGATGATGGTGTTGCTGTTGCTGCTGATGTTGGGGACGAAACCCAGATTGCTCTTGTTGAACGGTTGGAGACGGCGGCATTGCAGACGCACACGGCGGTCTTGAGAATATCATCGGCTGTTGCTGACCCTGTCCAGTGGAAGAAGAAGCTACCGACGATGAAATCGATGGGTTGTTGGGTATGCCGACTTGAGAGACTCTCGGAACTCCACCGGCCACGACACTATGTCCCCTCATGGCCAAATGCTGTGGCATCTGAACGGGAGGATTTCCAATCGGCGAATTGGAACCGCCATAAACGACGCTCGCCATACGAGGATGACCAAACTGCGGCATCTGCTGTTGAGGTTGGCC
This sequence comes from Polyzonium germanicum, assembly GCA_034700265.1. Lineage (NCBI taxonomy): Eukaryota > Metazoa > Arthropoda > Diplopoda > Polyzoniida > Polyzoniidae > Polyzonium > Polyzonium germanicum. Next base: position 682 of record JAQIYI010000055.1, read on the forward strand.
GATGTGTTGTTGTTGCTGTTCCTGAAGACTGATTCGTTGAAGGTTATGATGACCTGCGAATTGCGTCATCTGGCCTGCTAATCGTGGCTGACCAATGTTGCCAGCTTGAGGACCGATTCCCTGAGGACCGAAAGGCATATTTCCACGTTGAGTGAACGTCATTGGCATTCTCGACTGCAAAATCGTTCCAGGTCGCATGGGCACTGCGCCGCCTGATGGCAAGTGCGTCAGTCTGGTGGTCGTCGTCACGCTCTGTTGAGCAGCTCCACTCGGCACTGTGTAGGTGGCTGCTCCGGATCGAGGCATCATGCCTACAGAGGTTCGAACGCAAGGTTGATTGACGTGAATCTGCTGAGCTTGAGCATAACGAACGTCCTGTGACGTCACGATTGGAGAATACTGTTGGTTGGCTGATGTAGTCGGACTTGGACTCGGAGACGGTTGGCTGATGGGCGTATGTTGTCCACCGAGTGCGTGCAAGGACATGCTTCGACAGGTGACGATTCCAGGCGATTGTTGCCCTTCACTTGACCTTGGAGATGGTGTGCTTCCTTGAGAAACGTTCGTCGCAAACTGATGATGATGATGATGGTGGCCGCCAAATTCAGTAGGGCCATGAGACGCCACATTATCCACGGATCCTCCAAAGCCGCCTCCTAGTGGACTTGGATTTTGAAGTCGTCTCATTTCGCTCTGGTAAACGCTTTCCACAATCGCTGGTTGTCCTTCGCCACCCCCTTGATTTCGAGGAGGAGGTGGAGGCACGACGTTCCGAATGTTTCCAACGCAATGACCTACGATCATCGGGTTTCGAGGAATCTGACCCAATCCTGCAGGATTCTGACCCATTCCTCCAGGATTCTGAGGCAATCGCTGCTGCTGATCCCCCTGGTGGCCAGCAAAAGTACTAACAGGGTTGCGTGGCGATGAATACATCAAAGCATTTCCTTCGCTGCTCGCTAGATAACCATGCTGAGTTATCGCCATATTGCTGACCGGGCTGACGTTCGGTCCAGGATTGGTGTTGCTTGGATTCCTCACAAATACTGGATGACCAGAAGAGCTTTGCTGCTGCTGCTGCTGAGGGCGACTTGCAGTTTGATCGTCACTTTGGTTAGGTGGATAACTCTGACTTTGAGGCAAACTGAGGGTTTTATGATCCCGATCCTGGGAACTTTGTCGATTGTACAAACCGACGCCACTTACTTGAGACAAACCGCTGCCTTCTACGTTGTAAGTGGGCATATAACCATCGTCATTGTCATGAATTTCGCCCATACTTGAACTGGAGGAAGGATTCGAAGGTGCGACGTTGCTTTGAGTTGGATTTCTTAAATGCCGATAGCGACTGTCAATAATCTGTTGCTGCTGCGAGTTTCCGCCACTATTCGGATGGTCGACTTCCATCATTTCTGTCTGACTTGGGTTTTGAGGAGGAATTTTCGCATCAGAGCAAGGATTGGCAAATTCTGGGCGATTTCCAGGATTGAACGAATTTACAGAATGCAATGGATTTTCTCCGCCGCCTGAATATCCGGAAGCTTGAGCAGGGTTTCTTGTGTTGCGAGAATTGTCAAACAAGCGTGGATTTTCTCGATTGACAATAATGTTTTGTGGATTTCCAATGTTTCCGGGATTGTGCGGGTTTCCTTCATTTCCCAAATCGTGTCGTTGTCTGATACGTCCTCCTTGAATATTTGAAGGATTCCCGCCGTTCCCGGGATTCTGTGGATTTCCGCCACTTCCGGGATTCTCTGGTGGATTGGGTGGATATGCACCATTTCCAGGATTTTGTATATTTACACCAATTCTAGGATTTTGCGGATTCCCTAGATTATGTGGATTTTGAATATTTTCAGGATTGCGTGGATTCCCTTCATTCCCGGGATTTCCTGGAGTGCAAGGATTTGCATCATTTGCAGGATTGCGTAAATTTGAATTATTTCCAGGATTGTCTGGTGTGGTTTCTTCTTCATCACCAGCTTTTTGTTCATCATCGTCTTCTTCATCCGCATTTTCAGAATTTCCAGGATTATGTGTACTCCCTCCTCCTCCTCCTCCTCCTCTTCTTCCATTATTTCCTGAATCATTCCGATCGTTTCCTCCATTTCCAGAACTTCCAGCACCACCCTGTTGATCACCTCCACTACCAGAGCCACTAGAACTTCCTCCAGAACTTCCGGAGCCATTTGAATTCCCTCCACCTCCCGAACCCCCTGAGCCCTGTTGGTTTCCGCCATTTCCGGCACCTTCAGAACCATTTGGATCATTTCCTGAGTCATGAGGGTTTTCTCCTTTTTCTGTGTCATGGGAATCGCTTCCGTTTCCAGACACTCGTGAATCACCAGCATCGATGTTTCCATCTGAACCGTGTTGATTTATTCCATCTTGGGGATTGTCTTGATTGCCTCCGTTCCCAGGGTTTCTAGGATTAATTGGATATCCAGCAGCATTGGGATTTCCTCGATTTCCGGAGACATTTCGAGACCTGGGTTGATTTTCTCTTTGTTCTGCCGGACTATTTCCGATGTTACCAAAACTTTCGAAACCGCGAGAATTTCCGCTATTGCCGGAATCATGACGATTACGTTCGAAACCAACATTATCAGCATTTGATGGACTCGCAATACATTGAATTCCTCCTCCTTGTTGCAAGTTACCGGAATAACCAGCTCCAACTGCGGAGTTTCTACGTGCAATAATATGCGCAGTTTGGACGTAAGCGTTTCCATCAGATATCTGCTGCGACATAGGTTGACGAGGACTTAGTTGTTCGCCTTGAGAACTAGATGAACTCTGATTTTCCCCTTCAGGAGCTGATTGCCGGTCGTACATGTTAGTCGAGTGCCTTCGAAAACTGAGACTTCCGGTCGTCGAAGCTGCTGCCATGTCCGTCAAAGGTGCCTGACAGCAATCTGCCGATGATGAAGCATCACGAAATGGGGTTCCACAGTAACGCGGACTACAAGGAACGCTACCAGGGCGACTGGAAGGTTGCTGCTGTTGAATACCTTGTGAGATCGAATCGGACTGTTGACCTTGGTGCATGGCCATTAGAGAAGGCGAATTGTTGCTCATATCCATCTGACCCCCACTGGAAGAAGCACTAGGCGATGGAGTTTGCATCGAAACGCCCAATGGAGTTTGCCTACCAATGTCTAAACGAAGGATTGCATTACTATGAGAGCATTTCAGAAAGTACCGTATTTAAAACAAATATTTATTGGAAAAGCATTTATGAAAGTTTTTTAAAACAAATATTTATTAGAAAACCATTTTTGAAGTATTTAAATGAACCATTTAGTTGAAAAGGAACATTTAATGCTCTTAGAAAGGAATTTGGATTACGCCATTTATCATGCATGTAATTTAAATGTCTAATTTTGTTTGTAAGTTATAGTTTTATTAAAATTTATTTGATTTATTTTCTTAATATAATTAATTTACTTTACATACTTTATTTATTACGCTCGAATACTTATTAATATTATTTACAAATATTTATTGATATCATTGTATTTATTATGTTTATTTATAATTGATTTATTTTGTGTATGATTGTTGATCATTTATATATATTTTAAATTTTTAATTTACTATTTAAAATTTATTTATTTTGCATATTGCTTCATTCATTATATCACACTCATAGATGTATTAGTCATATATTAATCTCCACGATATTCAGACCTTGACCAAAAGACTAAGGCCGAAAACACTAGAGCAAATCTCAGACTTGTCTCCAGCCAGGACAGCTTTAGCAACTTCCGGTAATGAAGGGCGATTGAAGTGAAAATTAGTTATCATCTGAAGTTCTGCATGCACCTCTCGATCGTATTACGCACTCACGAGGTGTCTTGACTCGAGGCAGGTTTGAGATTTGCACTAGTGATTCCGGCCTTAAACTAAATAACGTAATGAAATATAATGAAAATGGACTCACCAGGATGATTGCAACTCGGGGAACGCTGCGAATAATGTGACGGAGACTGTGCAACACCGCAGTGCAAAGAAGGTGGATGTGATGAACCACAATTGACGCACTGTTCGATGGATATCTGTTTGTCTGGCAAACCTATAATAAGCGCAAAATGTATCACATGCAATTAGTTTCTTCGTTTACCGGTATCTAAAATTAATGAAGCGTGGGATTCGAAACGTTCGCAGTCACCTGCGAAATGATGTTGTTGTTTCTGCTGAGCTTCTTGCAGAGAATGTTCGCCGCTTTGCGGAAACATGCGCGGAGGAGGCACATTTTTCGGATTCTGATCGGACAACGAGCCGCACGGCAAACGGCTCCAACCTTGCTGATTCTGCTGAAGAAACGGCCGCCCTTCTTCATGATAACAATTAGGCTGTTGCTGATGAAGTTTGCCCTTGTGGTCTTCAACGTCTTAAAATAAAATTAAATTAATGGCATAAGGCCTTGTAATGTTGTCTTGTATTGTTGCGAAGTCCATGTTAAGTTTAAAGCGAATACTAGGCTAGTATTATCTAATACTACTAATGTCCGAACAACAGTAGCACGCGTAACGCATTACCCGCGGGTTAAACGTACTAACTTGTGCAGTGCTCCTAAATCCAAAGCTCGATTCACTTCTGCGTTTGCCGTTTAGGTGCCTGGCTTAGGGAGCCAGCTCAAAAATTATCTGCTGCCCTAACATTTTCAGTTGCAACGAAGACATTTTATTATAGCACATTTGCTAGAAATTCTATATTCGCATCAAAAATTCATATTATCCTACAACCAAAGAATTTACTTAGCTTTCTTTAGAGCTGGCTCACTGAGCTGCCCACTTAAAACGCAGTAGTGATTCGGGGCTTAAACAATACAAAAACGGAAATTTGTTTTCAACTACTTTTAATGGGCGCGTAGGCTTACGTTAATTCAAGACAAGACTCTTAGAAGGTTTTTCATAAAAACGTTTCACCTCAGCCAATAGATTCCTTCTTGTATTATTTATAAGAGTCCAAAAAAGAAAATATACCAAAACGCAAAGATTAACCCAGGATTAAAATAAGCGCACTGCTCATATAGTAGGCCGTAAAAGTAGGTGCAATGTTTCATCTGTTTTCCCCGCATGCTGCGCGCCTTAAAGAAATTCCCCACTAACGAAGGAGCGAATCACATAAGCCCGTGCCATTTGCGCTCCACTAATGGTCTTTCGCATCTCGGATAATTACTTTTACAGTTTTTAACAATTTATCATTAAAGAAATTAGACAAACTGCGTATTTTTGACATTTGCTTAGAATAGTTATTGCAACAGTTTATTTGCATATTAATTATGAACAATATTAACATAAAAACTTGATACTGAAACGAATAAACTGCAAAATAAAATTGTCTTTGGCATAAGATCACATATCTGATGTGAATCAAAATCAATTTAACCCACATCAGGCGTCCACTTGGATCTCTGTGGTAATATTTTACTTGATATTTTTAATTTTAATTAGGAATGATGGCCCAGGAGGATAATAAAAAAATACTTGTATCTTTTTGTCCTAAAATATATATTTTTTGTAATCTAGAAATTAATTTTCAACAAGATCTTCAAAATAAAATAAATAATTATTTAATTAACCTGCTGGGCCACGATACCATACTGCATCAAATAAATCTCTTAAGCTTTTGGTTTGTGTTTGTGTGCACATGTTACTATGTTAGTGACCACCAATTTTGTAATCCCATGATTTTTGTTTACATTACATGTATCGATCGATTCAGTTTTACCGTTCTGTGTTGAGTGTGGCAACACAATAACACATAGATGATTACTCCTAAAAATGCATGAACACAAGTGAAATCTAACCTTCAATTAAATCTAAGTACCTCGCAAATACAAAGTGCAATTTCAAAGTACAAGCTATAGTTTGTTCGCACAAATCTGATTTGCTACGTGTAAAAGAATCAATGAAAATAAATGAATGAAATGAATAATGAAATGTAAACGAAAGATTATTCGTTATGTCAAATAATACAGGGTGTCCGAAAGTGTGGAAACAGTTTTGAAGGTTAATAACTTCTATAAACTAGATAAACCCATTTGGTGTGTGTAACATTATGAAGGAAAATCCATGGTTGTTTTAGGACATATCAAAAGTCGAAGTTGAACATGGCGACTGCAACTGTCACAAAATCACCACTAAATGTTCACCTGCTTGTACAGTATATATTTTATAAAACTGACTACATGCATGATAAACCTGCATCGAATTCTGTTTAAACAACAGAGTTGGTCCAACAGCCCAGTTTCAGGATAATGGCATCTGCTCCATGTTAATTCAATGACACGGTTTCCTTTTAATGGCGGCAAGGAGACGACGTTTATTTCCGGTTTACATGGTGTGGCCAGATCTAGATATGGCTTTATGGCACGTTGTTATATGTTTTTGGATCATTTTTAAATTCAAATTTAAAATCCGCTAGTGGCGTGCGTGCCGCCAGCAGCGACAAAACGTCAAAGGGATAAAAGAAGAAGAAAATCTGCTAGCCAATGCACCCACTTTGCTTTTTATTGTATCGACGCCATTTTTCCAAATCCACGTAAACAAACTGTTTTTGAAAATTGTAATTGGAAAAAAAAAAAAAAAAAAACCATTGATTGACTTGATTGTCTGGTAGTTTATAGACAACGAGAATACAAACAGGTGGGAGTCTTAACAGAAATGCGTATTCGCTGCTTGCGAGACAATGGCGGCCGCCCTATTCGATTCTAATCATTCTCATTTGTTCTCTACAATGTTAAAAACCAAATATTTTTTAAGTTTATACTGATTCCACCCTTTCGGACACACTGCATACTTCCATGTGATATTTCTAAGTTGATAATTATCATTGTTGTTTTAATAGTTCTCATAATTCAATTTGACATTTGCCAAACATAAAAAAGATTCATTGCTCGAATTAATCAGTACGTATTACTGACCTTCTTGCGGCAGAGATCCCACACCCGACTGAAGATGGAAACGTCTTCCTGGCTGCGGTGCACGTAACTCTCTGTGCTGAAAACTTTCACTGAATGGGTTGTTGTCCTCCTAAACATTGCAAATTATAAGGACTTGGATATGGCTGACGAGATAAGTGCTTATTACTAAGGCAACGTAAATTTTGCTTTTTAAAAAAAAAATTACAAGTCCAACATATTCTTGTATAAATTCCTCTTCTAACTTGACCTTACGTGAAGCCACTGAATATGGTCAATTGGCCATCCGTTAAAAAATTGATTGTTAAAAGGGGAATTCTATTGTTGCCAATTGCAGTGTTATTTTTAATCTCTAAAAAGCATAATTCTTGCTCATTACTTACAACCCTGCATTAACAAGCACTAACAAGTTACCTGAGAAACGTGCAACGAAGATGGCCGATGCATCTGCTGTTCGAGATCGGGTGTGGCCATCCTTGGCGACGCTTGCTGGTACATGGGCTGGCCATGTGGCGAATGCTGCATAAGGGGCGACGGAGCGTGTCCAAGCGGAGAGTGTTGCATCATGGGTGACGGAGATTGCTGCCTCAGCGGAGAGGGAGAAAGTCCCAAGGGAGACGGAGATGGGCCAAGGTGAGGCGACGGACCCAAAGGAGAAGGTGGCGGCCCCAAGTGAGAAGATGGTCCCAATGGAGATGGTGGCGGCCCCAGATGAGACGGACCCAACGGAGATGGAGAAGTTCCCAAGTGCGAGGGCGACATCAAAGGCGACATCGGCGTTCCAGGGCCCTTCACAGGATTATAGATTTTATTACTTTATTACAAATTATTAGGGTTAAAAGAAAACCAACAAAACGACGCAATTGATAGCATAAAATAATGAAGGAAAATGCTCAGGCTTACGATTGGCGACTGTGCGGCTCCCATGTTTGCCATCTGCTGAGAGTTTGCCAACATTTGCTGCTGCTGCCTCTTCTGCTGCTTCATGTGGTATTCTTGAATGATCATCGAATGCTGCCGACCTTGCTTACGAACCTGAAATACAAACAACGTGCTTTCTGACAGGGCAGTAATCAAGTAGCTGGACTGCTCAAATTAATTATTGCATGGGACCATTGATATTAGTTGAGGTAAAATGTAGTAGGCCTACTTTGCTCAATGCTCATATCAATCCAACAAGACCTGATCAGCAAGGTAACACATAATTATTTGTAATAGGCCATCTACAGATCTGTAATAAGTAACAACTAATAAGTAGAGCCATGGATGTTGTTGAGATTTTTCTTTTTTAAGACGATTCTTTTTACGCTGATTCAGAAATATTATTTTTATTTTCATTTTTTAAAAGGTTTTTGGCATTTGTTTTGCTATTTTACATAAGATTTATTTTGCTGCTTTCGAGGAATTTTTGATATTTTATAATTTTTTACATCTACATGTAAAGGTTTTGTTCCTGCAGGTACAATCTACGAGTATTTACTGTAATGATGAATGTGACAGAGAAAAAAACAAATTTTCAGAAGTATTCTGTGAAGCATTTTGTCTCTGCCTCTAAAAGGCTTTTTAAAAAAGATTTTAAATATAATTTTCTTAAGATTAATTTTTCTGTGTTGAAAATAATCAAATGAACTTATAAAAAACAATTTGAGTTTATGGGTTACCATGCTCATCGGCTAATGACAGCTATTCTACAAAATGACAATTAAAATGCACACTCACCTGCTCCAGTTGCTTCTGTAAACCAGTCTGTTCCCTCGTGATTCGTTCGAGTTCGCGAGCGTCACTTTCGGCCAGCTGCTGTCCATTCTTGCGCAAGTTGCGCTGCTTCGTGTTCAGCGACTTGCGCGTCTTCCTCAGCTTGCCAACCTCACCTTCGAAATACTTTTGCTGAGCAGCCAGCAACCGCTGTTGCTGGAACAGCCAGTGTTCATAATGGTGTTGCTGTTGACGATCGCCGTCCGTCAAAGGTTCTGACACAGGAGCCGGTGGCGCTGGAAGACTAGTGATCGGGAATGGTGGGCGCGTCGTTTGCAACAGCGCTGCGTAAACAATGATAATAAATGCACTTTTTTAAAATCTCAGTCATTTCCATAAACTACATGTACATTCAGGGATTGGTAAAAGTAAACAAAACGGGGTATTTCATGCGACAGACGATGGTAAAAACTGTTAAAAAAACGTCACAAAACGTAAAATATGTACAAATAATTAATCAGTAAAAAATCCCATAATTTGTCACAAAAGAATAAATCATTGAAAATGGTTTTAAAATATATATTTTTTTGAAAGGAACAACTATGCGAGTTTGGATTTGAAAGGATGTAGGCTTACGATACATGCACACTCGCCGTACACTCGTATATGAGTTATGGACAAGATAACTATGTACAGTATACTTGTTTTTAAATGTTTTTAAGTTATTTTAAAAGCATGTAAAAAAAACCAAATGGAAAAATATTTTCAAGTGACAAAAATGATTGCATTAATTTACCAGAAAAATGAGGACATTTACTAGGTAATTTAATTTGCCTACAGTATGATTGTATATGATCGTATAGTTTATCATTCTTACCAGGATGCATTCCTGGATCTTGTGAAAGACAAGCTCGGGGTCCTCCAGCACCCATTATCATGTGACCCAAATTTGGTTGAGGTTGCTGATTTGGCCTGACCTGAAATCCCATTTGGAGCTGCATTTCCGAATGGCCAATTTTCATCGGTAATCCGGGACCTGATATCGTCGAACCTTGAGCTTGAGACATGATCAACGAAGGTGACGATGGCACTGGAGTGGACAACGGAAGAATCCCTTGAGCTGGTAAAGCCGATCCGGGAGGTGACATGCTCACTGGTGGGCCAGCAGTACCCAGTACATCAGCTTTAAGTTTTTCAAAATCGATGTCGCTCAGCAGGCTATCATCACTGTGATGTTGCGGCTGCTGTTGTTGTTGTCCAAGGACGCCATGTTGTTGTTGTTGACGACGTTGTTCCTGTTTCTCCTGTTCGAGAAGATCCTCGAGTAAAAGTCTCTGTTCAGGAACTCCGGTTGGTCTGCTGGGCATGATAACGTTGGGTCCCATTGGATGAGACATCCTGGACAAATTTACCATGGGATTGCCGGGAAAACCAGCGCTACCTCCTCTCGGAGACATCGGCCCTCGCACGCCACCTGGCGAAATTACTTGGTATGGAGGCGGAGGCCTGACAACACCTGCGTTCGGATAAGGCGGAGGTTTGACCATTCGCTGTTGCTGCGGGTTAGAAAGTTGGTGCTGCTGCTGTTGCATGACAATTTGCTGACGAAGTTCAGGTGGCATGGACACAGGCGGTTGACCGAACTGTCCCATTGCCATTGCTCGCTGAGGACTCAAGATTGCTTGTGCTGGTTGCTGATGCTGCTGGAGAAGGAGTTGCTGTTGGAGTTGTTGCTGTTGCAGTTGTTGTTGTTGTTGGTGCGGCGACTTATTGTGTTGTGTTACATCGTGAGGCGTCATGAAGGCAGGCATTGGCGACGGAGAAGGAGTAATTCTTGGCACATCTTCGCTGGGAGTGCGAGGGCAACCGACGGTGGTGACGTTTGGCACCACAATTCCTTTCGTTTCTCTCTCTTCAATTTTGACGGTGATGCTCGACTCTAAACTGTCGTCCTCAAAGATTTCACTGTTTTTAATTTCTTCAGCTTTCTCGAGGTCTCGCCTCTGGCTGAACTCCAGAAACTTTGCCTGTAGAATTAAAGCACATGGTCAGTACTCGAGCTGTTTAATATAAAAGGCAAAAACCTCATTATTTTTGAAAGTTTTGTTGAAAATTTGACGCAAAAAATCATAAAACAGTGCACGTACACTTAAGATGCGCTTGAAAAGCGCGTCTCAAAGCACGTTCATAACTATAACTTCAAGCTTAAGCCTAAGTTCAAGCTATAAAATATCCATTTAGAGACACCCTCACAAACACTAGCAGAAGCTTTTGAATGTATTACAGTTACAATTTGTATTTTAAAAATTGGAAAAACAGCAAAATTAGGGCAGGTTCGGCTATTGGCTGGAAAAGATCACGTGATCTTAAAACCAAAATTTGGCGTCCAAATACACTTAAACCTGCGCTAATAATTACAACATCAACCTCAAAATCAAAGTTTGAGCGGGTGTCTAATTTCACCGTGATATTGATTAGATTTCCCCCTGCATAATCAATGGAAAACACAAACACCCAAGGGAATAAAGGATACGCACACCACACAGGGCCTATCCAACTGAACCATGGAAGCTCCACGGGAGTTAGTGGTACTAATTAACCGCATTGCCAACTCTTAATGTTACCGTTATTGCTAAACTGTACCTGGAAATCAGTGGGTCCAAGAGAGACGCTGCTTTCAGAAGACTGTGTTTGTGGCGGTGGCGGTGGAGGCGGTGGTGGCAGCTGCTGCTGCTGGGGTGATTGTTTTCCTTCTAAAACAGCTGGTTTCAATTTGGTACTCTCCTCTTTGATTTCCAACGGCGATGTCTCCACCAGTTCCGTCTTAATATCTTGCACTTTCTCCGGACTGCCAATTTTCGCTTTGTCATCTTCGTCGTCCAAGTCCTCGTCCTTGTCATCTAGATCTAGATTCTCGTCTAGAATATTTGTTTTCTTCCCATCACCGACTATGTCGTGATCCAATTCCGGATCAGCATACTCCAAAATGTTGAAGTCATTGCCAAGACCTACAAGACAAGAGAATCACGTCCACAATTTGTCGCACAAAGGTAAAACGAGGTCATATTTCTGATCTTATAACTGAAAAGGAATACAGCACCTAGTAGTTCGTCGTCGTCTAATTCGTCTTCAGGATCGCTGATCTTCTGCACGAGTGAATCCTTCTCAATCTTGTCTAAATCGTCAGGAACTGCTCCAGAATTTGGGTCTTCGCTTTCGCCCAGTTGCACGTCGGGTAATTCTGTTTCTTGCTGCTGTGAATGTTCTCCGCCAATTGAAGCAGTCTCTATATCGGAAGACATTAGGGTGTCTTGATCAACCGGAGGCGGTCTTGATGGCTGCCTATGCAATAGTCGCTGTTGTTGCAACATCTGCTGCCCAACATTACCTGTAAAAAAGGAGTAAGCTTACCATTACAAAGCTTATAGCTATAGCCTACATAGTACATACGTAACATACAAACACTTGATTTGCAAATAAGCACGTTCATGTAATTCCACGCCCTCTTAAAATATTCTACTTGTCACTTGTCGTTCTACTGTCAAACAATTTACAATTACATACATGTGCCGTTATCAAGATCTTTTTTTAAAAAATCAAGTCATTTCTGAATTGACTTTAAATTTTAAATTAATACTAAAATAATTTTTGAATTGATTTAAAAATTTTAAATCACACGTAAGCTAAAATATTTGTTTACTGATTTAATGTTTTAATTAATAAAATTTATGTACCCCATTATTCATTTTTGAAACATTCTGTACATTTCTCAACATGTACTCATGTATAGATTAAAATTTGTTTTGCCTAATTTAGGCCCACTAGTGCCAAAACAGCGTGTCCCAGAATTTTTGAGACAGTTTTGATTTTTAATTGAGGCCATTAGCAGACGGCCCACAACGTCCTATCCATGTTGTGAATCCGCCCTTAATGCAAAGAAAATATTCTCGCGCCTTCACGTTAAAACGTTCTTTTACTGTACGCTACCTAAAACGGGTTGATTAACGTCACGCTGCTGTTGAAGAAGAACCGGGTTAAGACGAGGGGGCAGACCACTCCGAATGTGATGCGCTTGAACGCCAAGTGAGCCTGGTATGACTATCTCCTGCATCATGGAAACACCTTGTTGTCTGACCAAGCAGGAGGCATTGGTGGGTTGAGAACCAGAAGCGCCTGGACTTAGAACTGGTTGCTGCTGCTGCGGCCCATAGAAATCCATATGATCAATGGGAATCTGCTGCTGCTGCTGTTGATGGCCTACAAGCACCTGTTGTTGCTGTTGTTGCTGCTGCTGCTGTTGTTGCTGTTGTTGTTGTTGTTGTTGTTGCTGCTGCTGCTGTTGAAGTTGTTGTTGCTGTTGAAGTTGTTGTTGCTGTTGTTGATGATGGACAAGATGATCATAAGGATCCATTGGATTGTTGACATTATGTTGCTGAAAAAATCCCTGAGGACGCTGCTGCTGCTGCTGTTGTTGCTGCTGCAGCTGCTGTTGTTGTTGCTGCTGTGACTGCTGTTGTTGTGGCATCTGCTGATGTTGCTGTTGTTTTGCACCAAATCTTAGATGGCCAGCTTGAATCATACGTTGCTGCATAATAGCCATTCGCACTTGCGGATCCTATAAGAAATAAATTCAAGAATTCAATCAATTAACATTGAATTAAAAGAATGATTCCCATTGTGTTATAATTTCTATGAAACAATTTGACGAATCCTTTTATTTGTTGTAATCGTTATTAGTTGTTATTCAATGAGTCCAATGAACAATGAACCACGAAGTAATGAACATCTGACTTATTCATAAAACCACCCAACATCTACAATTTTCGTCACTTGGTGGTTGTTGTTCGATGGTTATATCCCTTATGAGCGCGCCTGTTCAAACCAATTATAACGAAACGTTTCGTTGGGTCTTAAAATATCTTGACATTATTTTAAGTAGTTACAAACCTGCATCCTCGGGTCATTGACTTGCCCAGGATGACGGAATTGAGTAATCAACTGCTGAGCCTGACCATGAATTTGTTGCAATAACATTTGGTTGGAACCTGGCGGAACTCCGGCTCCAATGGGCATCGCCATTCGAGGTCTCATGTTGGGTGGATACGGTTGACGAAAACCGCTGTCTGCACCCATTGGCCGAGACCCAACTCCTGCAATCACTTAATACAGAATGACCAAAATACAAATAGTAATAAGCTAAAGTAGATACACGTAATAATACAATTATAGATGTAGAGATTTAGTAATAAAATTCATCTGGTTCTTTGCGTAATTGTTTAAAACAATCATTAGATATTTATAAAAATATAAATATAATAAAAGAATGACAATTAAAAAAACGCACTCATTCACCAAAATAATCTTTAGCTACATTTATTAAACACGTACTTTGACGCTGAATGTCGGTGGGAGATTTGGACCCAGCGCCAGGAGGCAAACCAGGGCGGAGTCCTTCCGGTGTTAAACCTGGAGAAGGCGGTTTACCAACATCAGACCCATCGCACTTTTGTTCTATTTGCCAAAACGAGAAAGAGATGACCAAATTATAACACAAATCGATCATTAATCAGCGTAATTGTAAATAGAAAAATAGATACGTGGCCCTCACCGATGGGCCAATGTCTGAGAGGCACTTGACCTTGCTGTTCGCGCAACAAGTGCTGTTCTATTTGTTTCTTCATCTGCTGTTTTTGCAACAGATCTCTTAGCTGCTGACGAGCCATCAACTGCGAACGATCCATCTCGAGTCCGGAATCGGGCGACATGACACCTCTGGCACGCATCATTTGTCCCTGTATCGAAGCGGCGTCACCTTCGATGCGACCAACCGGCTGCTGAAATTGATCCATCACAGGTGGCCTCGGTGGTCCAACGGGCGTCAAAGGATTAACGGGCCTTGGCGTCAGAGGCGGCTGGGCATATGGATCGTCCTGAGGTGGACTTGGACGCGGTGTCGTCTGCGTGCACGATTGCAAATAATGCTGCTGTTGCTGCTGTTCAGGCGATGTGTGATAAGCGTCGCATCCAGGAGAACTGGAAGGAAAGTGTTCCAGTTTGGGGCGCAGCTTCGGCGTTCCAATAGGTGGGGTGAATGTCTCTTGATGCGGCAAAGGAAGTGAAGGCGACGGAGGAAGAGGACGTGGCGTGCCCGGCTGTTGGGCATAAATATCTTGCGGCTGCCGTTGTTGTTGTTGTTGCTGAGGTCCCTGTGGGAACATCTCCTGCTGATTCTGCTGGAACTGCCTCGACTTTGTCGGCGAATACAGATCCTGCTGCATGGCGCCCGGTGGTGAAAATGGACTTTGAACCATCCTCTGCGACGACACCGGTGAGAACGCTTCGATCGGAGTGGACGGCGTCCGGGGTTGCGCGTAAACGGTAGCCTCGGACGTCGGAGTGTGAGGAGGAGTGCCGTAAGGAGATTCCATTACCGGTCTGATGGAAGCGACCGGACTGCCGGCGATCATCGAGGAGTCGTTGGACTGCGGCCGCATAGGTTGAAGCTGCCTGACGAACGAGTCCGGCGACGGCTGCTGTGTGGGTCGCGGAATGTACGTGCCTCTCACGTACGGATCCTGAAATCGGACGAGCTGCTGTCGTGGCCCAGCCGCCACCTGTGGACTCATCTGGCGGTGCTGAAACTGTGGTCGTATGAACACATCTTGGCCGACAGGCTGAGGGCGCGGTGTGCCGGGCATCTGCGCGTACGGATCGACCGGAGCAATCTGTACTCGAGTAAGCTGCTGCTGTTGTTGCTGTTGCTGCTGCTGCTGCTGTTGTTGGTGCATTTGATGAGGCATCTGACTGGCGTCGATCGGAGCTCTCACTCGAGACACCTGAATGGGAGGAGTGAAGGACGCTCCAACTATGGGCGAAGTCGGAATCTGGGGTGGATGTGGCGACAGTACCATACCACCGAGCTTGGCCTCAAGAGAAAAAAGAAAACCTCAGTATGAGTTTGGAACATCAATGAAACATATTCGACAAGCACCTGACAATTCCCTTTGACTTTAATTATGGCCACTGCGTAACAAATTTCAACATTTAATTTTGGATGCAAATAAGTTTTGCTTATTGATTTTCATATGCTGGTTATAGGCCTACCTTAAAATAAAGGGTTAACTAACAGATTGAACCAAAATAAAAGTTTCAGTAAATAGTAGAGCAGATAATGAAATATTTGCGCCAGTTATGTTTAAATCTCAAAACAATTAGAATAGGCATATGGCGCCCCTAAATTTTCATTTGCACTTTTTTCAAAATCTACAGTGGACCTATATATGAAAGTACTACAATTATCTCACGGTCGTTTTCCTAATGAGCACATCCAAAATCATAAAAAAAAACTAAACCACTGTTGTAGTGTTAACAAATTGATGAACTCATACGCGAAATCGTCAATCCGCTAGTAGTATCTTGGAATTTGGGAGTCTTGGTTTCGATAATTCGTGCATGTCCCAATAATCGCCTGGAATTTCCAGGAATCGCAACCATGGCTCGCAAAGGACATCCCTTGAATGTCTGACTAATATGCATGTACAACTGTACAAGTGTACATATAATGTAACTCAGTGGGAATTGTCACGTGCTTGGCTTGGGACAGACTGGAGAAAGAAGCCAGCCTTAAGAGACGGTTGGTGCACTGTTCAATCACCTGGGACGTGACAACTTGCAATTGTCCAGGTACAGAAGGCCTGGTCTGACTAACCGACTCTTGGGTCAGATTGGGTACGTGTTGGAGTTGGTGCGGTGAATGGACTTGTTGGGCGAACTGGTCTGTCGGGGTGGGTGCAGCTGGCATGGGAGTGTGAGGCATGCAAGCATACGGTTCCATCGGACTCGTTGGAGTCACGCTGCCTCCGCCGGAAGGGATTGGCGGAACGCCCGAAGAAAGAAGCGATTGCTGGGATACAGAAGGCTGTTGCTGCTGTTGTTGATCGCCGACCATTTGCTGTTGCACTCGCACCATGGCTGGAAGCGTGGTAAGAGGATGTGTTTGAGATGGCACAACTATAAGACACGGAGACAGATACATACATATAGACAGAATGATGTAGGCAGCGGCGAAAAACAACATGGCAACGAATAAGAAACGAGGTACTAAAGCAGAAGTGTGCGAATTTAACGCTTATTTTAAATTGAAAAAGGACCGGGTAATCTCTCAGGTCTCACTAGCTCATAATCAAGAGATCAATTGTGGATCAAGTCAAGGATGACAGAATTCATCACTGACTCGCATGCAAACTTTACAATGCAGGTCTGTTTGATAATGCATTTGAGTCAATAAAGAATTATAAGTGATTTTCTTGAGTCAAGTCTAAAAAGCAATCCTTTTGTGAAAAAATTAATCCATAAAAACGATTTCAATTTTGAGCACACTTCAAGCACTTACAGAAACAGAAAACAAACTCAAGGAAGCAGTGGTGTATTAAGGCGGAATTATGCAGGCGCTAGATTTTTTGATATTTCCAACGCCACGAGGTATCGAATTAAATGTGGATTCCGACCAAGCTTACGCCCGACGCAATTGGCGTCATAACGCAAAGAAATTTCGGATTTTCCCTTCGCCCGGACGCAAGAAATTTCGATTTTTGCCGTCTAGCGTTGGCAACGCAGCCAATAGAAACGCAGCATGACGGCGCCAATTTGGATTTGAGAATGATCCATCATGACGCACATTTTACGGAATGCGTCGCCACATAGCATTGGCTGGTGGAAACCGAACGCACCATTTCATGACGTTTTTGTAGCGCCACTGTAGCGCGGCGCAATAGCGTCTGGTGGAAAGCCACACTTAAGACTAATTACAATAATGCTTTTTAAGGATCTATTATTGGACTTGCCCCTTTAATTCGATACATCGCCGCGATGGAAATGCCAATCTAGCGCCTTGATAATTCCGTCTTCAAAGGTGAGGGGAACACGCACCATCCCAAAACATTGAAAACCACCGAAATTGGCCAGACATTGTGTAAAATCATAACAATTTGGTCAAAATTCCCAAAATCTCATTAGCTTTTTTTCAGTAACCTTTTTAAAATCGTCCATACGCCACTGTAAGGAAGGTTGTATAAGATATTTAGGCTGGCACTCCATTTAATTAGTAAGCCTGCTGCCTTTTAAGATTTAAGTCTGACAGTTAAGTGAGACAACACAACTGGATTAGCGTAATCACTTTAGTGCTGTACATATAGGAATCACAGTTTTTAAATTTAGCAAGCACACACAGATCACGTACTGAGTTAAAATCCTCACGTTTTGAATCTCGCAATTGCAAAAAGGTTAGTTTCCACTGTTGTGATCGCTTGGAACGGTAGCACCGTTCCTCTCAAAGCTGCTTTCTGACGAACGAATTATATTGAGAGTCGCCGTTAAATTGGCGTGTCAACTTATCACCTGAGCAGTTTTGCCGCATGCGTACACCTGCGAATTTGCAACGAACGGATTAGCATTCGTTCGCGCAAAGGCCACCACGGCAGGCCGGGTTTCTGAACCATCAAACAACGCTGTTGCAACCGCGAGATATTTCGCACATACAAGTATGTCGACGTAATCGTTAATTGCATGTGGATTCTTATTGGTCAATGAAACGGCGATGACGACAAATGTGCGAAATATCATGGTTGAAACATCGTTGTTTCATGTCCAGAAACCCGACACAGGCTTAACTTTCGCCGCATCGTCAGCGGCCATTCAAATAGGAGGATCCTTTTTCCACGCAGATGTCATGTTGACTATTTACAGGCCATGACATCACCGTTCCCAACGAACCTCCTCTCGCCATTAACAATGGTAATTTGCAACATGATGTTTTCGCAAGTGTTGGTTGGCAATTAGTCGACGAATTCGCAGCAGTTCGTCCAAACCAGTTTTACATTGTAACTAGAAGCAACACGCGAGGATTTAAACTCGGCATCGCACATACAGAGACACACACACACATACACAAGCGGACACACACCTTGGGCACGCTGTTCCTGCAGGATTTGTTGTTGCTGTTGCGCCTGTTGCTGTCGCATCGCCTGCAGCTGCTTCCATTGACGTTCTTGCTCCTGTTCCCGGTGAGATTTCTGTTCACGCACGATTCGTTCCTGTTCCTTTTCATTAACGGGAGGGCGGCGTGGTGAAATGGGAGGCGCAAGCACTTCGCTGTCGGTAATACATGGGGCGACGATTGAAGCTGGGACGGGAGAAGCCACAGGGAGTGCAGGGAGGATCGAGACAGGGACCGGAGATTGGCCATCTCCGCCGCCGCCGCTCTGCTGATGCTGTTGTTGCTGCGGCTGCGGTTGCGGCTGTTGCAAGGGTGGCTGAGGCTGCTGCAAGGGCGGTTGTTTGGGGCGCTTTCCCTGCTTGGGCACGACCACTGCGGTGGCGGTGGTGCTGCTGTCGGATGCAGAGTTTCCGCTCTCTTTCATCTACAGGTAGATATGGCGTTGTGGACACAAGAGACAACCATAAAGCTTGTCCAGTTGGGAAAACTAACGACTCGATTTTTTTGTCAGTGACGAAAAACTGAGCAGCTCAAAGAGCATAGGACCTTAATAGCGTAATGATATGGAAATACCATTCAAACATGCAGAGAAAGGATGTACCATAAAACAATTCTTAAGAATACAAGCGCATGCGTCAAATAAATTTTCTTCAAGATGGAGTTAAGAGTTTTCCATAGTTAGCGCCAAACCGGAGCATTGAGAGCAAGTATTGAAGCGAAGATTTTTTGCATTAATTTCTCGAAAATTCTTAACGTCTTGTATACAGTAAGTACTTTATGACGTACGGTAAACAATAAGGTTTGGATTAAATAAATACTAGACAATAATTAAAAAATTTAAAAATAGGCCCACACAGCGATAGCACTTATGGGTTATCGTACAACGTGAAGCATCAGACAAAACTTTTACGTCTACTTAAGATTGATTTTAAAACTGACTTAGCTTCAATAGAGGAAAATAAAAGCGTAGAAAATGAGTGGGGAATTTGCAATGTCGACGCACAACACCGACCACAACCAGAATAAAATAAGGAAAAAAATCAACTAAATATTTGTTTTGGACATGCCCAAGCTGAAAGCTAAGCCCAACAATAGATACTGCAGGTGCTCAATCAATTACCGTAAGTAATTAACTTGACAGTTGGCACCAAATGCGCCAGCGCTGAGTTGCGCCAAATTTCTATGCTGCACACCCTCACCAATAAGTAAAAGAAAAGAACACACTAGTGCTGAAATTCATTTGAAAAGCTGATGGGCATCAACGAATGATGTGAAGAAAAAATTAAGTCTAAAAGGGCCTGAAGATATCTAGGGAAATAAAATGCCTTCGTCCAAAGAAAAAAATGCATTCACCGTCCGAAAAATAAAAAAAATTAAAATAAAAACGTGCGATCGCCAATGTAATAAGGACGTTAAGCATATCAAGAGTGTTCCGAGCAAGACAGCATCAACGCAGCATTGCAGAATCATCGCATTGTCATTGAATAGTAAAAAGGATTGCAAACCCAACAAGTCCATAAAGCGTTTAAGGTATCGAAACATAGGGTAGATGGAACACCGAAAATGATTTAGGTCAGGTCGGGATGAAGGAGAGGATGATGCACGCATAAACACAAGGAGAGGAACAACAGACAACAAACAATGAAGGAATAAATACTGCAAGTCTGCAACTATACTTACTTGTTGCGCTTTCTGCATGCGGGACGCTGCTCGATTTTCTCGAGCTTTTTGCTGCAATTGAAATTGAAACAGTTTTAACGAATTAAATCAGGGTACTTTATGTTGCAAATTCTTAAATTTGGTGCTAATTCGCCACGTAAATACCACATATTGGGTCCTCTTATCGGCCGGAAGACTTCTCCATATCTTTGCGATTTGTTTTGCTCGATCGGACCACACTGCACAAAATGAGACAATTAGCAATAGTCATGATTTCAAATGACTCATTCTACTAAAGCAAGTATTTGGCTCAGTTAAGACTAGTTTTAGATCCAACAAGTTGAAAGCTGAAACGCAATTATTGTAGCTCCAACTAACACGCACAATTAATTAGGCCTATAAATTACAGAGTAGTTTTTGTCATCAAGAAAATCTTTTACATTTTTTATATTTATTGTAAGAAATTGGGAATTTTATTCTACAAGTCTAATTTTAAAAGTAACTTAACTTTTAAACATAATACTCACTCGGATGTTCAAGTTTGAGGTCCGGGTGATTGATGTTGGCGTAGAGAACGGCCGATATGGTGGCGCACGCGCCAAGCGTCTCATCACCCTCCCATTTCATGATGCTCCGCTGATTGTAAGATGGCGATTCTTGCTCCGGCTCAGGAGGTAACCATGGACTTGGCGGTGGTTCCGAAAAACCAGGACTAAACTGCGAACTACTGTGTTCGAGGAAATAAAAAATCTCGTTTATAAACCATGCGGTCTATTAGCAACTAGAATATCCAGCTAGAGGCAGACAATTGATTACCTGCTATATTCGGACGGATAAGGCGAAGGTGGTGGAACGCTGAACGGGGAAGACATCGGAAGGCTGGCCGGAATGCTGGATCGTTGAGGAACAGGAGGAGCTGGTGGCAGGGCAGGAGCCATTTGAGATGGTTGAATCATCACAGAAGCATTGCTAGAAAATCCTTGATCGGACACTAACCAAAACAGATAAAAAGAATTTCCAGCTCTGTTTTCTGTTAATTTCAGTTGCAAAAACGAGTTTTGTCACTTACGAGTACTTGGAGCATCAGGGACGACGTCAGTTAGAACGCCTTTGAATAGGTCTTCTACTTCCTTGCCATCCATTTGAGGAAGACCTGATTGCAAACCAAATTAATTAAATATAAATAAAATTAAAAATAAATTTGAATAAAACATAAAAATAACTACAAATACGCTCCGTAGAGCAATACAAATTACTCCAACACATCACCAATCAATACAAATAATTGAAAACAATTTAATAAAAATAATTCAAAAGAAGAAATTAATAAAATAGTCTATTTAAAACCAAATCACCTGTGTCGGACACCATTGTCTCTAGGTTAAAGTGCGGGCTAAGAATGTCCGTCAGCGGATCGTCCTTGTTCAGCGAGTCATCTTTTACACCACCAGTGTCTCCCTGTCGGCAAACATCAGCACCTCTCAAGGCATTTTCAGCAATCTCGTCGAGTACTAGTCGTGAACAAAAACAAGTATGAGAAACTGCTTACTATTTAGTTAAAACTTAAGATTATTATCGATTTCAAGCAACAACAATCAACCTTCTGCTTTAGTGATGTCATCGGTTTCCGTCATCAGCATCTTGACGAGTTCATCATCTTGATTGAGGTCTTGTGGCAGAGGCAGAATGTCCTTTAGTGCCTCGCTATCCGCGATATCCTCGTCGTCGGTTCCCTTTTATGAATTTATAAAACAAACAAGTTCATTATATATGATATCAATTGCAAAGTCAAGATATCGGTAAGCTGTCAGGCTGTCGGCATACCTTCGGAGACATCTGCATTTCCTCGTGAAGCGGCGGGGGCGCCAGCTGAATCGTCGACGACGCACCGTTGTCAGTGGCGATTTTTGAACAAATGATTGTTTTCTCGTGGGTCATCGATACAGAGGACGAAAGTGACGCTTCTTCGTCGGACAGCGAAAACCTCGAAGAATCCTGTTGTTCCTTACTCGAGCAGTCGAGAAGAGACTTGCCGAAAAAGGCCTCCTATATGAACATTTAAATAAACAGTGATGATAATGATAGGACTTGCGGTCATCATGTCCTGTAGACCCAATTAAGACCCCTAGACCCTAGCAGAACCAAGGGACAAGAGAAACAGAAAAGGTATATTGGAACGAATCGAACCCCTAATCGCCAGTGGTCAGGTGTAGAAGTGAGCTCTAAACAACTGAGCAACAGGAGCTCCACGTATTATCACAAACAACTATTTAATTAAAAATAAACTTTATAAGAAATTAAATTTAGATCAATTATTTTCATACCTGCAAATATGCGGGGAAGTTGTCTTCCAGGACGCTCTTCTTCTTCACCTTTCTCCTGCGTTTGGGCTTGTCTGGAATGACTGCCACAGTTGGGGTTTCTAATCCTCCGAAAAAGGATAAGTATTCAGTTTTCAGTTGAGCCTCTGATTGGCCTGCAAGAATGTATGGGCGATAAAACATAAATCAGATAAGACGCATAAAATTATTTCTAAAATTATAAGTATATTAAAGCAAAACTATAAAAAAATGTGCACTTGCCATATCCAGAGTCAACCTTTTCCTGATCTCTTGTCACACGTCCTCTGGGTTTTGCCGCAAACCCACCGACACCTAGTTTCTGAAGGTTGCGCTGGCGTTTTTTCTTCTCAATTGGAAGCTCTTCGGTCTGTGGCACGTCTTTTGCAACGTCATCATCACCGATGTCCATCTTGTCACAGTCGCCAGACTGCTCCAAAGACGTCTCTGCGTTAAAAAACATACAAAAAAATTAAATTTTAACTAGTTGGTTACATGTAAATCAGATTTGGCGACTAAATTGAAAACCTTATGAGGTGCAATAAGCTTTGCAATCCTGAGGATTGTCTTCAATTACAGATAGTAATGGGACAGTGACAGTCGTACTCCCTACTAAAAACTAATGTAAGAAATTCTAAATAATGTGTGGGGAAGATACACTACCATTGTAGCACAAATGAAAGAGCATCTGGCCAGAAATGATAAGATTGCGGCTTTGTTTTCCCGACAGTGATTACCTCATTTTTCTCCCAAAACAAGGAGAATTTAAAAAAACTAGAATTTTTCTAGAAAGGTACAGTATAGTTTAACACACCCATAATAATTTTGGTGTCTTCATGGTCATCGCTTAACAAGGCGTCTAGATTGGGCAACTTTAGAGGCAGAGGTGGTTGCTTCGTACGTCGCGTCCTAATCTTCTTTGGTTGCTCGATTGTTAGACTTTTGATTTGGTCCATTCCGGATTCAGAAAGATAAACGCCATCCAAGAAGAAGTGTGGTTGCGTCTGAGTTTTCACTTTCGCAGGGACTGGATCTGAATGCCAATCAAAATAAAAACATTCACTAAACAATTCAAACTAGATCTGATCAGATTTTTATTATTATTTTTGCATTTACAAAAGTATCTTACCAGCAACGGTGGGTTTCAAAGTTGGAGTTGGAGGTGGCGGAGGAGTCGGAGTTTTACGCACTTCAACGATCTTTGGTGATGGAGGTGGAGGCGGCAGTAGGTGGGGTGGAGGCTCGTCCTTTGGACGACAAAGTAGGCAGTGGTATCCATGGTCTGCACACTTCTCAGCATCCTCCTCGCCAGTCATCTGATCGCACTGTGCGTGTAGCCATCGATCGCACTCCAGACATTGGATAATGAGATCGTCCTCTTTGTAGTCGACGGAGCACACGGGACACACAATCTTGCTGCTGCACGGCCCGCATCGCGTGTAATTATTTTGCCATTCTGCGTTGTGTCCAGGATTCGTTGAACCACATTGCTGACAAACGACACACCTACGTTTATACCAATGAGTGAGAGAACAAAATAGTTACTTTCAATCAATCTTCAACTGAGTCATTGGTAGATCTGAGTCTCACCATTTGCACTTCCAATTTCCTTGCGGAACCTGCTCGAGAGGCGGATCCAAACAGTAGATGTGATAGCTGATATCGCAGTCATCGCAGAGCAGAAGACGACCCTCGTCATGCGGCTGACCACATCCCTCGCATACTGTGCAATCCAAGCAACGCCAACCCTTGTTGAGCAATACCTTCGTCACCTATAGTATTAAATGGTCATTAGTAGACTAACGTCTTCACATTAAAGTGGCGCTTTAATAATGATAGGCTCCAGGGCCGCTTCGTGGCCCGGTGCCTTGTTGTCGGGAGCTCTCCGCCCACACCGCTCTCCTAGACTAAGGGACAGGCCGAAGGCGCGAAGCGCTCACTGAGAGCCCTAAGGCTTAGCTTCGGAGTGTATAAGGGGAATGATGACCAATCCGAAATATAACATTATGCAAGGATTGGCTGGATTGGGAAAGCGGGAAAATCAAAAGGGCGCAAAGTTCATGACTAATGAACAAAATCAAGTTTTAATTTTATTTGAATATGAAAGCTTGTGTGGCAGAGTAGTTAAAACACTCGCCTCGCGTCCCAGAGGTGCGAGTTCACGCCCTAGTAGTGGTAGTGGTAGTGGCAAATTTATTTTTTCAAAAATAGAACGGACGGACAGTTACCTCTATTAATATATAAGATATCAACTGCATATCTAGTTCTTAAAGTGCCCTTCCAAGCATAGATTGTTTCTTTACACAAACTGGGGTAGAATTTGTGAGTATCTATTTCATCATGCGAGATGAAACTGCTTAAAACCCTATAAAAACGACGCACGTGTTCCAATAGTTGGGCAAGTTTGCTTCATTTCTAGATTTTTGTCTTGTGCATGTCAACAGAAAAATGTACAATTTTCTGGTATAGGAAGGGACACTATTATAATACAGTGAATAGAAAAAGAAAAAAGGATCAAATCCATAATTTATGATGAAGCATTCTGATTGGCCATTTTGATTTTCGGCGTTTTTAAATGAGCGCTGTCAAGAGCATAAACGAGTCTAAACCTATTTAATGCGTGTTTACCTTGATACTGGCGCAGTACGGATGATAACACTGACCGCACTGAGAGCATGATACGAGACGGCTCTCTTCACCCTGACCATAACTCCCACACATGATGCACATGTCCTGCAAAACGCAATTACTTAATTAAGATATGGTACAATAAAGAGAATAGCAATTCAATCAGCACAATAAATGAGACACACACAAATTAAGAATATATTTGCGATGAATGCAAACTTTCGAAACATAAAAGAAAAGTAATTTACTATGTCCTTGTATTGTAGCTGCAAAGACCTACTTTGTGTAAAATATTTTGAGATAAGAGTACACATACAATAGTCTTACCTGAGACAAGACGAAATCATCTTTGGCTGAGCAAAGTACAATTTTGTTTTCAATCCCTGGTTCGCCGTCCGACTTTAGCTGTATTCCAGAGTCTCCCTGCGATATCTTTGTAAATTTACAAAGTTAAGACTAATATTGTAATCTTAAAAAACAAAATAAACCATTCAAGGCCATAAGAGTAACAATATTTACGGTATTGAAACCTACCTGCAAAGACGAATCGGAACCCATGAGTTGTTTTAATTTTGGTTTCGGTCCCCTGCGTTTGCCAAATTCGACGACTTTAGCCCTTCGTTTCATGCCGACAAATTTCACACCACCCTTAAAATGCAAATGAGCAAATAGGCGCCATATAATTGGAGAAGATGATAAAATTTATATAGGGCTTTATAGGCCTATGCATTTCGTTATTGTACGCTCGTATACCGTATTTATAAAAACATTAAACAAGCATGCTGTTCTTACCCTTGGTCTATTGATGTTTATTTTCTTTTTAGCGGCAATTTTGCCCAAACTAGGATTTGGTTTAGTCGCAGCAGATAGGCAGTACACCTTGGAAGCGGCGCTTGGCGATAGGTCGTCAAACAAGCTGAAGCTGGAACTGCCAGATAACTGTTGCAGCTGTTGTGCACTCTTTAAAACCAGGAAAACAAAAACAAAATTATTTTATTTATTTAAAAATTAGACTAATACTAATGAAAATTATATAAAAATAATTAGTCGTCTAATAAAACAAAACAATCACATATAGAATACTAATATATTATAATAATAATAATATCAAGAAAATTCACCCTTTCGATAGCCTGGATATCGATGTCCATGCTGCAAATTGAATCGTCGTTCAACGAAAGTAGATACTCCTGAGAACCCAAAAGTGGACTGCACGGTAGACTGCACTCTTCCTTCGGAATGGATAAACCTGATATGTGGGCAGAGACGTCTATTAATCAGTATCAATGGAAGGTGAAACAAATCATTTTTTAGAAAAGAAGATCGTGTACTTTTATCAGGCGACGGCCACAGTAGCTCCCTCGAGTCTGGAGTACGGGCATTGACGAATCGAGGGCCATTCTTTCCTCCGGATGCCACGCATGGAGGACACATGTAGTCTACCGGCAAGTCGGCATCACGCTGATGTTGAATCACATTGCGGTCGACGTCCAAGTCGCACTTCTCATGTACAAACCTAGTAAAATCGATAAATGTATTATACTAGACTGAATAAAAAACATTAAAAAAAAGATTGAGTCCTGATTATTTTGCCGGCTGCTCACTTCTTGCAGGTGTTGCACTGGATCATGTCTTTCTGAGCGAAATGCCTGTACGCACGACCGCACAGAGGACATGCTAATCCCTTGTTGCGTTGCTGGTAGCAACTGTCACAAACGCTGTAGTTCATGTGCCACCGAGAACTGATTCCACTTCCAGGAGTGCGAGAACCACAGTCGCCGCACACACGACAGTTCTAGATAGTTGAAACAAATAAACAAAGAAACGAAAAAAATATTCAGAATCAACCTTTAAAAGGATAACAAAAACGTGCCCTGCCATCAGTGTGGTGCGGATGTTGATGACATATAGATGCCTAATCAAATATAAATACAACGGCTATTTTATATTCAATTCCTGGCATTTTATATACACGCACGGTAAACATTGTTTTAGGTCATCAGCAGCCGCGCCTTAGCCACCAGCATTAATCTCTTTTGACTCATTCCTCACCTTGCATTTCCATCCATGCTTAGGAATGGATGTCATGACAGGTTTCAGACAATACGTGTGGTAACCCTTGTCGCAGGTGTCACACACCAACATCTTGTTATCGTCGCCCGGTTGCCTAGAACATAAAAACAGGCTAAATGTGACGTCAACAATGAGCGCTTATCCTATCTTTGGAAATTGAGCTGATGAGGAAATCAATTCGCCTCTCGCTCACCTGCACGTTTGGCATATCTTGCAGTCCGGACATTGCCATCCAGCGCGAACGATGGGATTGACGCCGACGGGTGGGTCGAGACAGCGACCGTGATAGTGGTGGCCGCAGCTGGTGCAGAAGAGCAGCTCTGATATGTTCCCCGGAGTGTCGCACACGATGCAATTGGCTTCTGATTCAGCTTTTTAATGGACGGAAAGCACACAAAAAGGGACAGTATAGCAGGACAACAACAAGAGAAAAGAAAAGCTTGAGTTAGTTGAAGTTATATACTTATATTACGTATTTGTGTAATGAATGCGTGTTGATCTATATTACTTGTTCCTAATCAACTCGTTAACATAAGGCAAAATATAGAATACTTGAATAAATATTAAAACTAATAAAATAAAATAGGCCTTTATGTAGGTATGCTATAATTTAAAACCCCATTAGTTGATGAAGATTAATTGATGTGATTAGAGGCATGGCGTACATAATAGCAGAAAAAAAGTGCACACACTTGCACATTTATGGAACACAAAACCGCATAAAACTGCTGAGATAACTGTATATACAGATGTAGCCTAAAGGCCAATTCCCATCGTACGAGTTTGCGAGGAAAGACTGGTCTGGGCAGAGCTAGCAAATATTTGGCTAATTCCTACGGCCCATGTAGAGCTATGGGGAATTAACCTGCTCCCTCGCGCAGTGGGAATCGGTATTTAGGCAATGTTTCCAGCGCTTATTTTTGATAGTACGTCGTGCAAAGAAACTAAGAAAGAACACTCAGAGACACACTCAAGACTATTATTCGGTGAACGAGCCAACTAGTCATGGTCTGTGCAGCCAATCAGAATTAAATAAATATAAATTTCTACCAGATGCAGCGTCACAGGTGTGACTCAGCAGTGACCGAAATGCGATATTCCATGGGCCGGTGTCTGGAAAGCGAATATCATATACGTTTTTGACTTCTATGTAGTTTCTTTTTCACGCACCCACTAGCACGTGAATTCTCAAGAGAATTATATTCATTAATTCAGGCTATAGCATTGACCTAAAACGCTAATACTCAGTACTAGGCCTCAATAAATATTTACAATGAGGAAATAAATAAATGCCAAAATGGATACTAATGTATTATGTACTAACGTGTTTGAAAAAAATTATTGAAGGGCAACCGAGTATTAAGCGTCTCTCGCTTATCCTTGTAAACGGTTAACCTTCGGGACACATCGATTAAGCGCAAGGCTTATAAGTAAAGTTCATCTATCCGTATATATATGACTACATGCAGATTGCAGAACTTACCTATAGATGGAGCCAAATGATGGTGTTGTGGACAAAGTAGCGACAGTGTCTTGATATCCTAGAAATTAAATAGAGAAAATAAATTACTATTAATTCTAAGATTGTATTTTTTAGTTCTCTATCGATAAGATGTAAATCAACATGTAGGTTTAAATTCGGTATCCAGTAATTGGTTACCCCTGGCTAAACCACGTGCCAATGTTAGCTAATTGTTCTCCTGCCTTGCTAGGGGCCTGCCGGTGGCACACCAAAAGAAGAATGTGATAACTCGGTAAGTGGGTATGCATACTGCGGTAAAAGATTTCCCCTTTAAACGATCATTTGCCTCTGCAAAAGGCAATGCTAGTTCACGCCATATCATATTTTGGATTGAATTAGTTCAAAGTAGTGCTTTTTAATTGAAATGATTTCAACGCAAAAACTGGTGCCAAGTGCGAAATTACAGTGTAAGTACCACAAAAAGAATATGACTTAGCAAAACACAAACCTGGAACGCGCCTGAGCTGGCAGCGCATGGATAGTGATACACCTTATTGCACTTTGGGCCCCGACATTGAATGGTCGCACCATACCGTCGGCAGTTGCTGCACTTCTGCAAACAAGATGACATGAACATGAATAGGGCTATTGCAAATCCCGGTATATTTGCAGTAATGCAGAAAGTGTTATAATACTCTTTACTGCACCTGCGACATTCCTGCGACGATAGCTTTGTCCACGCTGACAAGAAGGTAATCTTCAGTCTGACAAACGCCGTCTGACCAAGCGGCACAACAATGGTGAGCATTGGCATGCCCTGAAAAAAAACAGGTGATTTTTGTTATAATAATTTCTGGGAAAGGAAATTATTTTAAAATTATCTTTCTGGGTATCAATTAAACTCTCTGGTGGAAACATGGGAGCCATAATAAAAAAGTGATAGCAATAACGAACCAGTGGTCTCAAAGAGCAGATTGACATCGGGCTCTTCTGCAAATCCGATGACGCTGAGCTCGTCAATCGGCTGCGAGTTGGAATCGTCATCCGAACGACGCGGCGACTTGCTTCGTTCCCTAAATAAATTAGATAGATGAAAAAAAACCATAAAGAGCTCGTACACGCTTCTTATCTAGGAGCAATCAAGAAATATTAAGGCTGAACAACCTCGAGCGGCCTTTATTGCGTCGCCATGTCAGTGCCTTGGGGCTCTTGTCAGCCTGTCCATCCCTGTCGCTCTCGCTCGACCCCCTCCTCGCCTTCGGACTCTTTCTGAACGGGTTGAAGCCTGGCGTCGGATCGAAGCGAGTCATTTCGCCTTGACCCAGCAGGCTTTTCTCTCCAAGGTTGCAAAACGAACAAATCTTGGCGCTCCTTTTAAACAAGAACAAATAATTCTTCATAAAGTATCCACAACTAAACATCTAACTAAATACCAACTTAAATAGAAAAGAACCAAACCATGATTGGTCAAGAAGCGATTCGTCGAACCGCTCAAACGACATGGCACTGGATAGACTGTTGTCCGAATCCACAGCTAATTTAAAAGGAAAATAATAAGATATTTTTTAAAATAAGAAGCTTGTTGGTGACGTCGTCAACCTGAACGGGATCATTCTGTACGTACCCAATTCGAGGGATTCGCTTCTTTCTTGATTGTCTGTTATTTGTGGGGTGGTGGGAGTACTGGCGGCGACGGATACGAGCAGGGGCACGGTTGGCTCACCGATTTTAGGAACATCGCTAGCGGGTTGCTGCATAGTTAATCCAGAGAAATGCGAGTGATGTGAATGTTGGTGCTGAAGATTGGGATGAAAGTGGGGAGATCGATCAACCCCGAAATGACGTCTTCTTCCGCGTGGTCGACCGGACGTCCGCATAAAAAGGTTACTATACGAGAGCAAATTAAAATTAAAAATGAAAAATATACGATCACGATCTATACCGGTATTTAATATTTAATACAATGTAATGTAAGAGGGGAGTTCAGTAAGTAAGGCCCTTCTATTTTATTGCACTAGCCTAAAAAAGGGAATATGACATCTTTAGGATATAAATAAAACTACACTTTTTGGATAGGACCTAGTTAATAAAAAAAATCCGATAGCGTGTCATTTCAATTACTTGTAGCACGTTAACCTTTCAATGCCTCTATACTAAAATATAGCAGAGTTTCGTGCAACCAGTGCACCCATTCTGCATTGTCAACTGAAAATGTGGCCTCTCAGATGGCGTTTCGCCACATCTTCCTGAACACTTTGAACAGCGCTAATTTTGAATTGGACTGTCTAGATCTAACACCGTTTGACTATCATCCGGTCGGGAAAATGTGTGGGGTAAAGCCATCTGAGAGGCCAGCAATTTCCAGTTCGACAATGGCGTTGAAGCAGAAATCCAAATGCAATTTTCCTATAGGGCTTACGAAAATTAACGCTGTGCACTTGAGAATGGACACGTGCAAGTCCTGGTTTTTGTGGAAAGCAGCCCATAACTGTACGCCATTGTTGTATTTGAAGGGTAACTAACTAACTATATTGTGTTCTTGTCTTTAGTCTGTCCCAATAAAACAGGATAAATAACTTTTTGAACTCCCGTCGTACCGGTATATAATCATATCTAGGACTATTTAAGGATAGGCCTACCGTATCTACATGTAAGCCTGTTTAATCTATAAGTGATTAGGGATCACTATCAGCGTAGGCCTATCTCTTATGTACACACCAAATTCGTTCAATCTATACATTTAAGCAGAGCAACGCTTGCATTGAGATTTTATTTTTTCTTTCAAGTTTTAATTTTGCTTTCTAATGTGGTAAAAGTGAATCCAGAATCCTAATCATCGCTTCTAAGAGCAAAAAAGAAGGACCTAAATGTAGCATAAACTCACCAAGGCGGTCTCTTGCGTTGAATGGGAACGCTGCCGTCCTTCCTAGGCCTTCCAGGACCGCGCTTCTGCAAGACGGGTGCTGCGGCGAACGACGACGCTGTGACCAAAGCTGTCACGCAAGATGTAACGCCGTCAATCGTTTGCAAGGACGATAACGACGATGGAGCGGCACCACTGGCGGATGCATTTTCAAAGTTGGTCGACGCGTGCATCAGCATCAACGACGATGAAGTCGATATGATGCTAGCCTCACTCTGTTCCGCAAGGGACGACGAAGAAGACGCTGAAGATGAAGAGGAGGACGATGATGACGAGGCGACTTCCGAACGCGGTGAAACGGCTAACGGCATGCAATGTATCGCTTATAAGTCATAACAAAATTACAAAATTGATTATTGAATTGCCCATGCTAAAGAGGCTCGTGTTGAAGCCAGTGGCGTATGAAGGACGAGGGCCAAACCCAAGATGAGCCCAGGTTTTGCCAACTGAAACTAGGAAAGTGATTACACTGTATAACTCGTATCTTTGTTAATTGATAGAAAAAATAGGGAAAATAGAAATGAATTTTTTCAGATTTGCGCCAAAATGATCACGATTTCCGAAAAAAAAAACTACCCGCTCACTTCGCTCGTACTAGTTTGGTCAGGGAATTATTGATAAAGGGTGGGGGCGTTATACAATTGTAAAAATCAAAGCAAAAGCTTCCGCAGGTCGTCTTGAGAGTAATGGGAACGGCAAAGGGGACTTGAGCTGACATTCGCGCAAAAAATATACATTAGGCTACATGTAGGGCTGTAGGCCCAGAACCCCAAACATGCATAAATATTGGATCGGTACAAAAAATTACCCCTTGCTGCCCTCAGTAACAAATCGGAGAAATACCATCAAAATTAGACCTATTCGAAATGTCATCAAAACTAATGCATATTGTCACGATTTGGTCAAAAATTGGTCAATCGGCCTACTTGAAAATTTCGTCAATATTTTTCCTAGCCTAGCCCTAGCTCGCTTCACTAGGCCTAGTCTAGCTCAAGGTTAGAAATAATCCAAAGCATTCTCCTTTGGTGGCTGCCTAATCTGAGTCCCCTCCTTTTCAAAATCCTCTATACGCCACTGGTTAAGGCGCCGCGATTAACACTTACATGTACATGTGACGGCTGCAAAATCGGGACAGTCGGTTCCGAACGCAGAGCTGCAACCGGTGGCCTTGACGTAGGCCGCCGGCACATTAACTTGTTTAAAATCTTCTGCGGGGACGTCGTCGGAAATAACGGTGTTGCTCGGGTCCATAGACTCCGCAGGCGGATCTAGAAGCGCCGTCGACGTGGTCATCTTAGCTCGAAGATCGTCCGGCGGAATTTCCTCTAGAGCGTCGTCACCATCGCCTTCGCCGGTCTGATCGGGAGTCGAAGCTGAAACTGAGGTTGCTACGTTGCCTTCAAGCGACTCCATAAATCTCAGCCGCTCCTACCGAGCGTGCTGCTTTCTACAAAACGAAACAATAAAGTTGACCGACGTTTCCATGGCAGGAAACAGTTCACGAATGTTTGTAGTCTTGTTAATCTACGCTATTTTGATTTTTCATGTAAAGTTGTAAAGTGAGGTTACGATGAAAACGTTGCACAATGTATGAAAGTACCGGCACATGTAAAGTTGTGCGAGATGGATTTTTGTCTAGGCCTAGAAGCCCTAGATGATAGATGGGATGGAGCTAGTTTTCATCTACATGTACATTGTAGATGAAATCATGAAAGTGATAGATGAGATACCCGGTTCTCAAATTTCTTCCTGATGATGAATATGTCTTCATCTATAGGCCTAGATAGTTTTTTCTCATAGATGTCAAATTGTAAATGTGCATCTTACATGTAGGCCTACGTCTACAATTGTACAAGCTAAAACGGATTACAGGTATGGGCGAGAAAACCTGAACTTCAAATTTAAATTTGACATTTTTATAATCGTGGGCCTACGTGGGTGCTGTAGGGCTAGGCCTATATTGTTCTGTCCCGATTTTGTTAATGTCTGCTTTTACAATGTCTGACAATGTGAGTTGAGATATTTTTGATACGGAATTAACCAAATAATTGTTTTTGATGATTTTAACGTAATTTTTCTAATGGATTTGATCCTTTTCATTTTCACCAAACTTACCCATTTACTCATTTAGTATTTTTTTATCATGTAGGCCTACCAAATTTTAAAATCATCAAATCTTCCATCGTTCTGGATAGGCACACCAGTAAATCATCATATTTGACCTGGCTCAGGCTGGCTGCATCTAAATTTGTACAAAGATGAGATAGCGACCCATCTAGATGATTTAATCTAGATAAGGCAACACACTGGGCACATAAAATGGCTAGGCCCAAATAAAATGGCTAAGCCTATGGATGGTATCACTAGCGGGTATAAGGCGGAATCTTCAACGTGACTCAAGCCGAGTCAAGCGTCACTCACCTACACGTATGTTAGGCCATGGGCGAGCAATGTTCAAGTCATGCTGGAGAATCACTTTATACCCGCTAGTGATAACAGAACTTTCTCCGGAAAGAACTGTAAATTCCCCTTTCCCCCATTCATTACCTTAGACCTAGGCTAAATCAACCTAGGCCGACGTAACTGTCGCATATGAGTTTGATAATAAATTAACAATGCACAGGCATAAGTTATGCCTACATTATCAATTTATCATTACCACGATTATTACGATTAACATTATTCCTAGTGACACGTGGGGCCAATGCGGTTCAGTGGTAGAGTGACGAAACTCTAAACCCATTCCTCCTCAGTGGCTTTGGGTTCGAATCC
>JAQIYI010000056.1:0-35121 GCA_034700265.1 Polyzonium germanicum
CTGAGATTAGTTTAGCTCATCTCAAGTCAATTTTAATTCAAGTCACGATTTTGTTCCCTATGTTGCACGCTGGAGACTAGAATTTAGTTTACTTTGCTTCAAGTCGTGCTCATCATCATTAGTTCATTACCCTTTCGGATACCAACTTAAGTATTGTTTGATTGATGTTTCATTTTTAAAAGTATGATTAAAACGTGTTTTTAAATACCGTACCGTACTTAATCTCTCTACAGGATACTGCGGGACAGGAACGATACAGGACGATCACGACGGCTTATTATAGAGGCGCGATGGGTTTCATCCTAATGTACGACATCACCAATGAAGAATCGTTCAACAGCGTCCAGGACTGGTGAGAACTATAACAATCTGAATAGTGGAAGTTGTGGAACATATGTATGGTTGGGAACGTACCTAGAAACCTAGGAACTATTGCTAAATTCGTGACTTGAGATGAGCTAAGTTTAGTTCATCTCAAGTCAAATTCAATTCAGGGTCAATTGATGTCAAATTTAATTCAAGTCAAATGTAATTTTATTCAATTTAAATTTAGTTCAAGTCAAATGTAATTTAATTCAATTCAAATTTAATTCAAGTCAAATGTAATTCAAGTCAAATTTAATTCAAGTCACAATTTTATTCCCCACGCTGCAGCATGGAGTAGACTTTAACGTGGCAAACAATTTAGTCACCTTAGGGCCTTAGGGAACAAGATCTGTGACTTAGTACTAGGTTGGATGTATTTGTAAATGCACTTTTATAAATGTAATTAATGTATTCCTTTAAATGTGGGAATATTTAATCGCTATTTGATTGTACTCGTGCGCAGGTGCACTCAGATCAAAACGTACTCGTGGGACAATGCTCAGGTGATCCTGGTCGGCAACAAGTGCGACATGGAAGACGAGCGCGTCATTTCATCGGATCGAGGTCGGCAGTTGGCCGAACAGCTAGGTCTGGAATTCTTCGAGACTTCGGCCAAGGAGAACGTGAACGTCAAGGCCGTGTTCGAACGACTCGTCGACATCATCTGCGACAAGATGTCCGAAAGTCTCGACTCAGATCCGACGTTGGTCAACGCTTCCAAGGGCGGAACGCGGCTCACCGACAACGCGGCACCACCGAACGGCGGATGCCAATGCTAATCGACCCCCTACGAATACGACGACGACGACGACGTACGATGACCACGACGATGACGTACGGATCGGGCATCAGAGCGTCAGCAGCTCCAGGTTTTTAATTCTTTTTTCGGAGCGTGAAATTATATTCAGTTCGTGGCTGGCCGACCATAACACCCTAGAGACGCGCCGTGCAATATGATGCCCCTGGGGCAGCACCGCGTCTTGACGTGCGTCTCTAGGCTGACGGCGTGGTCAGCCAAATACGTACAGAGGAAAGTCCTCGAGTCGAGTCCATACACACACACACACGCACACCCGTGCACAAATTCACTCACACTTACCCCACTCACTCGAATGCTTTTCTTTAATTCCAATTAATATATCGTTTGATTCCATACTCATTCCAAAGAAAACATGATAGTGTACCGTGTCGGAGACTATCCTGTGGGCCATACTTGGGCCACATCGACCAAACCGGCTGGATAAATAATGCGAAGTGTGTCCCAAAAATAAGATAATCAAGTTTCTTGTGCGAAACCTTCAGTGATTCAAATCTGAAACAAACTAAAATGCACCCTAGCCCTACTTTTCTAGTGATCTGGGATCACTAGAGGCTGGGGGAGAAAGCTTGTAGGAGATTTGTGGATAGACAGAGCCCAAACCATAATCGGATCCAGAACTCAGATATAGGACCCGATTTTTGTAAAAAAAAAAGAACGAAAAAAAACTGCCCTCTCCCCACGATTTTTTTTTATTTTTTCAAAACGCCTTATTAAATATATAATTAGAAAAATTATTCATCAAAAAAAAATGGCGTGACACAATATTGTTTAAATGCGAAGCTAGCGGGGACTTATTTAGCGATTTCGAGTCATTAATGAATAATTTACAACTCTTTCGATTGAGTTTTAAGAATTTATTGTCAGAGTGAGGGAAGCAATTATAAGCCAAGACATCTTAGTAAATTTGGAGCATTTTTTTGAACGATATTCATAGGCCTATATTTCGTTGAAACAGGCATTAACATATGTGGATAATAGCTGTAAATTTATGTTTTTATTTGGTAGAATTTCTTTTTAGCGGTTATAATTTTGTAGTTAAAATAATAGGAAGAAAGTGAGAACAACAGACAGCTGGAGCTTATGGGACCCCCCCCCCCCTCCTATCTGGATCCGCCAATGACCCAAGGCAGTCGACATCCGTGGCAAATAATTTCCTAGCTTAGTTAGCTTGCTGAACATGGTCTTGGTGTGGGCATCAATGCTCAATTGTGTCCCAGCGGATAAGGGTTTGATCAACCACTTTGGTGATTAACTGATTATTGAAAAATAGTCCCAGGGTGCATAATTGTATTCATCTTGCATTATTAACGATTTATTTACAAGATGATTTGCTACCTTATTTTTGCGACAGCTCACGAATAAACACACACATTTCTAAAATTCCAAATTGCTTTCAAAGGGAACAGTGCAGCAACTATACTATTAAAATATTCAGAGCCGTTGATTCACGAACCATTGATTAAATTCCATTTTTAATGATGCAGAAAAGGTTAATTAAAAGTTTGATTCCAACAACGTTATCAGCTGTGTGGCTTACTGTTACTTAGCTTTGCTTTGACGTTATTTGGGTGGCACAAAATACGAATCGAAACACATGATTGGGATCGGATTTTTATGCGATTGCATATACTGAACTTAGAACTAGGCTAGTAGCATGTAATGTAACAAACATGCAGCCCCGAACCAGATAGCCCGCGTTAAGCACCTCGAGCGCATAGTTAAATCGCGCAACCTAGCAAGTTGCGCAAGGTCCGATTCGCAGCCAAGGAAAGTCTATGGTAGCGGAACTACCGGTACCTTACAGAGGGATACTGTCCAAAAACAGCAAAAAGCGTCCGGTACGAAAATAAAAAAAAAACCCAATAAAATGTAGCTTAAAAGGATGAAAAGGCTGTCCCCAAGGCCAAGATGTCATGAAAAATATTCTGTGCTAACTCTGTGTATTCCTCACCAGTGAGGGTTAGTGGTTCGATACCTTCTTCTATCCGTTGGGTTATCCTTGTTATGGTTATGGCCTGGGAGTATTTATTTGGGTTTGCATGTGACCTGTTGACGCCGAAATTATATCATTAATAGTTCAATTGGTTCTTGCCCTTAATTTTTTTGCTTAGAAAATTGTCTTTTTTGAGCGGACGGATTAGTGCGAGACAAATATAAAAGGCATGCTACTGTGGAGTAAACAATTACGGACAAGAACCAAATGAAGAAAAACTATGACGTTCGAATGTGCTACAATTTTTGTACGTTAAATAGCCACCTATTCCTATGGACAGTCTGCTGTAACAAATCGTAAGAGAACAGATCCCTACAAAATTTAACGGAAGAATACCTAAATTAGTCTTTAGAAAGTCTCGTGCGCCACTGTTGTTCAACGCATAAGAGCATCTGACTGGGAGGCGGAAAGCTGTAGGATCGTGTCCTACCAGTAGCATGTTATAGGCCTACCTTATTTTTCTCACATAAATAAGTCGGCTTAAAAAATAAAATTGTTTAAGGAAAGCAAAATCATTTGTAAAATTTGAACATGGATATTTTGCTTCATATTTTCATCTTTTATTATATTTTGCCTTTTATGCAAATATTGCCTAAGCCCAACTTTGCCCATTGCCGCTATTTTTATTTTTGGTCACTTTGTGTATTTTCTTATTCATTAAATGTTGAATTTTCTCTGCAAGCCATTTGCCATATTTTATTATTTTTTAATCACAACCTTGATTTTTGTTACTGATACTCTTCTCAGATTAATAAATCAACTTTTTCACGGGACTACCCCCACCAGTACTAGATTTAAGCAGTTAATCTAAGTTAAAATGTTAATTTTTATAGGCCTAATGTTAATGTATTCTAAATGTTCATTTTAAAATGATAATTTTTTTAAATTTAACTGCTTATTTCTAGATATTAATTGAATATGCTCCATGCAGCTAATCAAGAATGCACGCTGCATATAAATCTGATCCATACAGACCCTACAATCAGTTGTCAGCCATGTTGAAATAACGTCAAGCCAATATCGTGACTGTGGAATCAACACTAAAGATCGTATTATGTTTTTTTTTTACTTGGAAGAATGCTTTACGTCAGACCCAGGCCTACTTTGTTCGTACAATCTCATCAACCGCACGGAACCCTTGAGCTTTAACTATGATTAACCATATGTTGGTGTCTGTCGTTTTGCAATATGCGCGGTAAATCCACACACTGACCCAGAACACGCGTAATTACTCTTACGTCTAATGATTTTTTTTATATTTCACTTTCATTTCATTTTATAAGCTTATACTGTATGTTCCTTGTGAAAATACTTGCACCATTGTGTTTTACCCTGATGTATGAGCTCAATGGTGAACAGTGCGATCTCGCGCGTACTTTTTGGTCGCGAGCAAGCATGTTCGGACGGACATCATGCTCGCCACTACAAGTATAAGCAAAAAAATATTCTTAGATTAATTCCAAATAAAAAGAATAATTGATTAACGTCATTTAAATTAAACGCTTAATTCTGTTCACAAATAACTAAAATTGCTTAATATCACGCGATCAAGTTGTTTAGTTTGTTGAAAGGAAAAATTAAACTGATAGCTTTTTGGTCTTTATTTTGACAACGCTTACTAGTGTGTGCGAGCCTAATTAGAATTGTTATGACATTGTGCATATTAAGGACACTTAAAGACAACTGTAACCAAGTATTTACTCCATTAGTTGTACTTAAAGTTTATTATTTGTCGATTAATTCAGGTTGTATATACCGGTATTATCAATTGTATTATCATGTACTTCAAATAGAATCATTAATTTGCATAGAGGGTTTTCGCATACTGTTAAATTATCATCAAACACATTGTAAACTATATTGTTCTAATTGTAATTGTTCCCCCTTATCCAAAACACAAATCTAAAATCTTGTAATGTTATATTAGTATATATTAGTCAAGAAAATAATTAATAAAAGGATGTTATTGTGTGTGTTTGTGAGCGTGGCTGGAGTTACATGAATAACGTGATACCGGTACTGCATGACGATACATAGGCTATGGACATTACTCAAATCTAAGGCATCTCATTTTAGAAATCTAAGTAGGCCCACTGGTTGTGTCAAACAAAAGGCTGCGTCAAGTTGCGTGAGAAAAAAATGCACAATGTGAACCAGTCCTTAGATATCCAATAATCGAATTGAGTTTGCCTTGAGTTCATGCAGGTAAGTCCGGATATATCCGCAGTGAGATCATATCTCAATATCGTGGTTATATGCGCTGCGGATCGCTTCAGTTTAAAAGTAGATGTGGTATTGCTTTTCAACTTTCAAGGTTTATACAAAAGCAGCATTAATTATTATAGTAATAAGTAATACTTCCTCAATTTCATGCTGAACCAAAGACTCCATGTGTTTTGAACTGTCGCGGTTGTGCGAATTTGCACAACGGACCAGCTCGTTTCCAAT
The DNA here is from genome assembly GCA_034700265.1 of Polyzonium germanicum. NCBI lineage: Eukaryota > Metazoa > Arthropoda > Diplopoda > Polyzoniida > Polyzoniidae > Polyzonium > Polyzonium germanicum. The sequence continues at coordinate 5,628 of JAQIYI010000056.1, forward strand.
ATGAATATATCCTAAATGCATGTTGTTTGTTCGCACGACATTTGGACGCCGCACAAAGCGATCACGTGGTCGCGTATTTCAGGAAACAAGTATGTGTGGGTAGATGTACGTTGCTTGGAGAGAGCACCATAAATAAATACAGAATAAATACATTTTTTTAATGCGCTAGCTTTTTGTATGATTGTCTGATTGATCGATATTTTGATTCAAACTTAGGATATGAATATGATAATGATAAAATAAAACGGTAAAACAAAAAATCAAATGTAAAGAATGAATCAGCTGGAATTATTCAACTTCTAAATGCAAGTTGTGTATTTGTGAATTTTTGTTTGATTAAAAAAAATAATATAGGACTTGCTGGGGCACATTGAGACGGAAAAAATTGTAGGATTGTTTTGCGCTTAGATTAAATCATACGGCATAGGCATACTCAGTATACCATGGATACACAATTCCTTCACGTAGAGTACAACGCTATATTTTGTTTATTGACCTTTAACAGATTGATATTTACCTGTAAAATCAAAACATATACAAATTGTACATATTTCGATTAGGCACGAAATGTGCATGCTACGCTTGTACAATTGTTCAGCCTCAGTGTGACATATTGCGCTTCTTTGCCAAATTATAAGTCAATTATGCACGAATAACAAATACATAATCAAGCATTATCCACGGTAAAACTTCACTGTATGTTGAGTCAACAAACAGTGAGATTTTAACGTAGATCTAATTAATACATAGTTATGCTGACTTATATCTCAAAGATGTGAAAATGAATGCTAAATTCAATGTATACCGGTACAATGGGTACATATCAGATATCTGACATTTTGTTTGACTACGAAAGCTGGGCAGGATTAATATAATAATAATATTACCTAATTTTGCATTTAAAACCATTAAGGGGCAGAGTGAGACACCATGGGGTAGAATGGCGCCACCCGACTCGAAATTTCTGGCGCCTCACTGGCCTTATCTAAGAAAGGCGAGTTATCACACAAAGGTCCTAGATTTTAAAATGAATTTATCGAACCTTTGGACATCCTTGAAGGTCAGTGGGCGATACGTTTTTACAGTGCTCTAGACCGGCAAATTTAGAGCTAAATTTATCATATCGGTAGGCGTTACGTCGATCTTACAAGAGCATGATAAAAACTTTGAAACAAATGTAGTTTTTTTTTAAATTTGAATTGGTATTTTTGACAATATGGAAGCACAATATGTAATAAATCTAATGTATGACATTGCATTTAATACAATATGTAGCGTTTTGAAATAAACATTTTAATCAAAGTAGCCGTATGAACAACACTTAATCTGGATATTCGATGTCATACAAAGTTTTTGCAAGTTCTATATAAGCGAGGCTTCGTGAGCGTGGAGGAAGATTTCTCAAACGCGCACCAATACTTTCACAAAAACTACTAACTTCATGATTAACGGCATCTTGTTTATGAGTTGTTATGGCTGATGTTATGCTTTTCAGGGCAGAAACAACCTCAAAATCATCAACTCTCCTTTCTTCGCTGCTACGCACTCGTTTTTTTGAAGCAGGCCCATTCATGATCTGTGACGATGCCGAGTGTTGGTCTGATGATGAAGGTAATGTAGCTAATGAAGGACGTGATGCCACTGGTGAAAATGGAGAGCATGAAGCTTGTCTTGGTGTTTCTTCTGTTTCCAAAATTGTTTCCACCATTGTTTCTGGTTGTGTATCTACATGTACAAAACAATATATATTCAGCAGCTTTTGTTACGATTTGAATATGCAAATAATTACCTGATGAATCATTAACCTGTGATGGGTCTTCCTCTGCGATGTATGAAAATTTATGAAAATTTCCATATTGGCTCAAACAAGAATAAAAGTAATTATAATTAATTTGAGTTAATACTACCGTATCTAATTATTTTCATACACTGAATAGATGTACAATTGTACAATGTACATGTATAGTTGTTACCTTCTAGATCGCATGTGATCTGACAGGAACGTCATATGGTGGTAGAGAGGCCACTTTAATGAAATTCCCGCTGGTGCTCCACTTTTCATCTTTGCTTCTAAGGCTTTCTTTTCCCGATTGAACTTGTCACGCAAAACGCGCCAACGTTTTTGGGCTTCATCAGCTAGAAAGTTTAATATTACATAACTGATCGTATATATTATTTTTACATATAGGCCTATAATGGTCACACACTGAAGCCTATGTGAATGCGCGGGCATCTAGCCTACTAGGGCTGCTGCACGTGTCTCCTATATTATAAATACGGGTGTTGTTCAGAATTGGGCCGTTTTTATATGGGGCGTGGTTATTTGTCTGACATATCTCTACCCTCGAGTGCACAAACAATTGAGAATTAACCCAAAGAAAGGGGGGGGTCAAGGCGCCCCCCTTTAAAAGCAAGTCACAAGAGTGTCCTACTGTACGTCTGCTCGAGTAGCCCACTTCAAGTTAAGATGTCGAGAACCTATCCCTGGTCTCCGCGGAGCGGCGGCAGGGGGGTTTACCTCCTGGCGGGACAGACCCCGTGGGGGCGCAACACCCCCCCCCCCCCCCCCCCCCGAAGGGGGGGGGGGTCTTGCCTCACCCCCCGAGAGGGTTAGGCACACGCGAATCTCCAGTAGTCCAGTGTGAACTTGCGTGGCCTTATAAAACGGCCGCAATAGTGCACAAACTCCGTAAATACAAATGCCTACGTACATGTACATCCGAGTTGTGTGCCGATGAATTTCCAAGCATTTTCTCGTCTTCCATTGTCCCGATACTCTTTCCTTGATGCATCATAAAGACATTTCCGATCGCGAACAAGCTGAATTAACAACTCATCCGCAGCTTGACTTGACGCCATCTTGTTTGCTTTTCTCAATATTTTATGACGTCAGCCCTTTCTCTGATCGGCTAGATGCACTGCTTGACGTCATGCAACACAAATTTCTTGAAACAAAACCAACGCAGTTGCAAATGCTTGCAAACAAAAAATAGCTGCCTTTTGACGCACGGTACGTCGGTATAATGACGTCAAACATGGTTGTAACGCATGCAACGGAGTAACATATTAACTCGGCATGACATTATCATTGCATATAAGTCAGTGAGCACGATTTGTTAATTTTAAACATTTATTTTAGGCATTACGCGCGAAATTGTAAGCAATTAATTAATAATTGCTTCAGATTTTGCGCGTTCTAATCACATCGTACAATTTGTCACTTTGTTGTGTCAAAATTGTGATGACGCGCGCCATCTTTTGAGCTCCATTGCAACTACCCAACGCGTGCCGGTAGTCGGGTAGTGGTAGGCCACCAGTCCACCACCCTCTCCCAGTATCCCTGCTTGAATCAATTAAGGCTTGGTGATCGAGCCAGATAAAGGTATGCAGTTGTTGTCAAAGTTCAAATTTCTGGACTTTAGGTTACCGGTACCGTAATTCATTAATTTCAATAATTTGCTAGACGCTGAATCACCCTGCCTAGTTTGAAGCAAGATGGACGGCCAGATGGCGCAGAAGACGTGGGAGCTATCGAACAACATGGAGAACGTGCAGCAACAGGACGAAATCTACAAGTATAACAAGAAGCAACAACAGGACATTCTGACAGCAAAGCCCTGGGAAAAAGAGTAATAGCCATAGGCTATCAACATCTCATCTATTGTCTGACCGTCCTATGGCCTCACACTTGTGAGGCCATAGGCGGATAGCCTACAAGCATGTAGGCTATCCGCCTCACCGGTACGTGGAGTACGTACCGGTACCGGTAGCCTACAAGCACGTAGGCTATCCGCTTATCACTGCGTCTGCACTAATTGCAGGCTAACAGGGATGATTAAACCTTGGTGCCAATGTCATTACGGCGCTACCGTCCTGATCCGGCCCATTCGCACAAGGATCATTTCTCGAGCCCTAAGCTAAACTAGAAAATAAAAACAATAAATTAATTGTGTCTGCGAGCGAAGGACTAGTAGGCCTACATCTGGGAGACCCAATTCGCACTGGTTCGTTCCGGTAGGCCTAGGTCTACATGCAGTCAAATATTTAACTGGAGTTAATATTTCTGGTGGGAGCGCAATAGTAGTAGCACTTCAGTACGTGATTTCATAATCTATTTTCTTTTTCATTGCAGTCCGCATTATTTCAAGGATATTAAGATTTCGGCGTTGGCGCTTCTGAAAATGGTCATGCACGCCAGATCTGGAGGAACACTGGAGGTTATGGGGTTGCTGCTCGGTAAAGTGGACGGATATACGATGATCGCCATGGATTCGTTTGCGTTGCCCGTCGAAGGTACCGAAACCCGCGTCAACGCTCAGGCGCAAGCCTACGAGTACATGGCCGCGTACACCGAGTCCGCAAAGCAGGCACGAAGGATCTCATTATCAATCCATCAAGCTTGTGTCTTCGGATGATTTTTTACTTTCAAATTTGTTATTTCTCATTATACTCGTAGGTTGGACGTCTTGAGAACGTCATCGGCTGGTATCACAGTCACCCTGGTTACGGTTGTTGGCTGTCCGGCATAGATGTCAGCACCCAGATGCTCAACCAACAATTCCAGGAGCCCTTCGTTGCCATAGTGGTACGAGTCGTAAGACACGCTTAGTTACAGTATACAATTGTATGTATAGTTAGAACTCATGTTGTTAGCGGCGGAACAAGGAAAGGCAGGTGGGGCATTTTATGCATCCTTTTCCATCCCCTTGAATTCGTTGGTCTTTTAGAAATCTTTAAAACTACAAATCTCTAAAAAGATTATAGAATTTAGGCAACAATGTACTTGTAATTGGATCCATTGCGACAAGCTGACCCTGAACCTAATGTATGAATGAATCCATTTGAAGATGTATTATTATTTCTCTATTTTTATTTGTAGATTGATCCTGTCAGAACTATCTCAGCTGGCAAAGTTAATTTGGGTGCATTTAGGACATATCCTAAGGTACCGATACTTAAATTGAACTCTTACTACGAGGGGAGTTCATAAAGCAAGTTGCCCTATTTTATTGTGACAAATCTGATAAGTGTTTATTTCATGAACGAGCAGGGTTACAAGCCACCGGACGAGGGTCCTTCGGAGTACCAGACGATTCCGCTGAACAAAATCGAGGACTTTGGTGTGCATTGCAAACAGTATTATTCGCTTGACGTCTCCTACTTTAAATCAGCTCTCGATCGTCGGCTTCTCGATTCACTCTGGAACAAATACTGGGTGAACACGCTAAGCTCATCTAGCCTATTGACGGTAATTGATTTTTGTTCAAAATTCATTAACAAACATTCAAACAACTAACCAAACTAAAGCTAAGTTTTATATGCTTAACAGAATGCCGACTACGCTACTGGTCAAATCTTTGATCTGTCGGACAAGTTGGAGCAATCGGAAAGTCAGCTGGGGCGTGGTGGTTTCATGCTCGGAATCGACCCTCAGGAAAAGAAGATGGAAGACAAGCTCGCCAAAGCAACCAAAGACAGGTAAATAATTTCGGGTCCTTGAAAGAAAACTCATTTGATGAGCAGGCCATGGTGGTTCAATGGTTGGAGTGACCAACTCTTAATCCATTCCTCCTCACATTGTCAGTAGCTCATGGTTTGATTCACGCGTATGCCAAATGGCCCACGCTCAAGCAATTGCCCACAAAAACAAAATAAAGCAAAAACCATTTTTGTGATAAGCAACCACGGGTTACCAGTTTCTACTACACTTGTACGAGTATGGTAAATTACTGGTTACAACTTACAGGGCCCACTCTACTTAGTTATAACTACTGTAAGAAATACTGTAATTTTAGTGTATTTTATTCACAATTTAAATCCACTAGAAGGATTGATCAATTGTTCAATTATTTGCCATTTCAAAGTTGCAAGGCGGCCATCGAAGTCCTCCACGGCTTGATGTCTCAAGTGATCAAGGACAGACTGTTCAATCAGGTAAACTGCAGCCCAACTCAACCATGAGAAAGCGATGAGACCTCAAAATTCATCGTAAAAACTGAAATGGTGAATATTTTTTTTAACGTTGAACTTACAAGTACATGTATTTAATTCGAAAATAAAATTGTATCAAATTGGAATAATTACATACGTAATTGTCATTTATTCATATGTTTTTTTACATTAATTCTTTTTTACAGACGAGTTGGTTGTATTCACATCCGCAAACACATTTTCTGCTGCGACAGCCGAGGCAAGCGAGCTAAAACATTTAACATTTAAAACGTGTTATCAGTAGAAGATAGCTATCCAAGTAACACGACGTCAATGACTAATTGACTACTAGCGACACGAGTTTCGGGTCTACCCCAAACTTCGTCTTACAAAAGAAAATACAATTAACTATTACGATTAATGCGACCAGAATGCTGAGGACATTCAAGTTTGACATTCACTGCAGTTACATGAACCTTCTAAAGTTTATTTCAGATATATTGTCAGCTAGAAAAAAATAAACTGCAGTTAAATATTCTGTGTAAGGTGGCTCAGGTGGAGTATTTAAAGTTTTTCAAGTATTCTGGCAAGAAACGGTTTTTAAAAATTACAACATACTCTAATTAAATATTTAACTGGAGTTATTGGAAAGATTATTCAGTTTGCTTTAAGAAAAGTTAACTCGCATTGAATTTTTCCATCTATCAAGGAATTACTGATGTCTTCTTCTCTTGAACTCGATTTGTCCCCGCCTTGCGTATCCGCACTGAAAAGCGATTGCAAGCCTTGATCGATGGCTAATTTCAACGTTGACTTTTCTTAAATGAAGTTGAACGATCTGTCCATAGAATCTTTCGGTATTTTTTGATAGCTTTTGGCCACACTGTATATAAAATTATACATGTACGGGATTGTACGCTTGTAAAATTGTACATATAGTTGGAGGACTGTGTTAAGAATTCGTAATTTAAAGTGATTCAGAACTTAACGACGATTCTTTTAAAAAGAAATCCCTGATGGTAAAAAAGCACTGATATTTTATTTTTACCAGTCATTGTTTTTGAGTCAATATTAAACTGGGTGCAGTCATCATATACTGGGAATTTAAATTTTAAAATACCTTTGTGAATAGCCTACTTGTTTTAAGTGTAGTAATATCTGTAAAGGGCTTGGCAAGTATTAAATCACGTCTGTTAAATGTTAATGAGAAAGAAATAATAGGGATTAAGGAAAGTACAAGATTCAAGAATTAAAAATTATAAACCAATTAAGAAATCAGAGAATTGAGAAATTTGCTTTGTCTCCCCAAATCAAGATTTATACATTATGTATTTATTAGCTAGCCCTGCTTATTGTTTCTATGGGCAGAAAACCAGACAAAGACAAAATGAAAAAGGAGGACGTATTCACACTCGTTGACAGGACGTACCGATTATTTGCCATAGTTAGGTATAGGCCTATTATTCAAATTCATTGTCATTTTTCAAATAATGGCTTAGGCTTATTTATAAATTGGTGATCTATTCATCTGCTATTTATTTTAAACTTGAAAATAAGACTTGAATCGAAAGATAATGGAACCATTGTTTGTTCGCAACTTTACAATCAATGTCATGTTTGATCGATACATGAACGTCAATGTGTGAATCTTGAATAACCTCTTAAAACTAAAGCGTTGCATCTTAGGCATTGCGTAATACAGTATAGACAGCTACCTTTATCAAAACCAAAACTTAAGCACATCATTCGTGTGCTGTCAAACAAAAAGGCACGAATCACATTTAAAGCGAGAATAAACTGAAGAAAAATAAATCGCGAACTTATTGTCTTCTTTGAAACTGTAGGATTATTTATCCGGACAAAACAAAATAACCTAGGCCTAAGTAAAGATGGATAGACCATAAGAGTAGGCAGAAAGAAAAGGAATAAAATAATAGTTTAAAAGAGGAACCACTTAAATCGTTTCATCTTGTCTGGGCGTGTACGGAGGCGGAGGCACCATGGATGCGGCAACCTCGGCCGCCTGACCATGGGCATAAATCGGGAACGCCTTGGGATCTTTCGTAACTGTCTCGTATGTTGGTGGTGGAACATAATCCTTTAAACAAAAAAAAAAAAACCAACGATTATGGGGTCATTTTTGTGTGTGTTTGAAACTTTGTTCTTAATGTAATTACCGATTCCAAGTCGACGAATTCGGTGATGCTGCGAGCTGCGTTACGGTAAATAAGGAACTTGTAGCATGACCACACGATGGAAATGAAATAGGCCTGCGTGAGAACGTTTGTTTGTTCAGTTAAGTGTACAGTGTACAGTATACCGATTAGTTGGAAAAAAAATCATTTTTTTTACCTGGACAGAAATCATTTTTCAACTTAAAGGAAACTATTTTTATAAGTTGGCCAATGATCATAAATAATTTTCACGTCACAAAAATACATGTCAAATTATTATCCTGGACCACCAATCCACCATATCATTTCATACCATATCATTCTCTATACTGTGACCATACCGTAGTAAATAGCTACGCCCTATTTTTGGTCAACCCACCTTGACTACCATCAGGAAAATGAACGTCAAGAGGATAATGAGACTCAGCCACTGGGTGTCCAATTCGAGCAACTCGTTCTGAAACGGAATGTTGGGGTTGTTGGCGATCATTTGGCGGACGTTCGGCACGTAGGAGAAGTAGCTGATAACCGACAAGCTGGCGATGCAAAAGTCGAAAACTTGCAGACAGAAGAAGGGCAACAAATAACGCGGATTACCCTGAAAAAAATAACCAAGAAATCAATATAACATTCGTTGTACAGTTATATACACAATGTACTTAAAACTCTTGAAGTATCATGTTTAAATGTACCTTTGCTGCACCGTAAACCATGAGAGCCGTGATGAAGAAAGTACTGAGTGTCACAACAAGCCCCATGTTGACATCAACTGGGTAACAAAAAAAACAATTGCTGAGTTTGCGAAAATACTGAGCGCACACGGATTAGGCCAACGTGATTCTAGGCCTATTTATTCCCAACTTCTTCGATGATTAGAAAAGTACATCGCATATACATTACACACAAACACTTAATTTGTGGCGATAAAAAATGAATCAACTGGTAATTAATATTCAGCCTAGGCCTTTATGTATGTATAGTTACAGCTGGTTAATTTGCATTGCTTGAAGAACGTGTACGAGTTGCGGTACTCGTAAGTGCTGCTTCGGTCATGACTCGACTCCACCGGAACAATTCCCTTCATAGTGATATCGTACCCAGCAATTCCGTCGCCGGCATCTCTGTTGATCAGCTCCGGATGGATGAGAACAACCGCGATGACAGCCAACGCGAAAACGTGCAGAATCTAAGTGTATTAAAGGCTAATTGATTTGACGTAATAATACAGGTAAAAACTCATTTAAATCTATAAAGATATTGTGGTTCAGGTTAACTTTACTGATCCCCTTGCACTAGTCGTAAAATGTTCATTTTTGCGTTTAAATTTTCATAGCCTTGAATAAAGTTGTTCTACTCGAAACCTTATTATTGGTTTAGATGTGGACCCACACTTTGAGTAGGTCTTCGTACTCATCGTCACTTCGTAATAAGGTCAGGTCAAACTAATCTAATGTCGATGAAATTTGGCACATTCAATTTTTTGAGAGGGCTTTCTTTTGTTTGGCTTCATTTTGATAGGCCGTACTGAATCCCAGGTAGAGTCTAATTCAATTTATATTACAATTCACAACCCATTAACGCTAAAACAGATCAATTCTAGTCTTTTGGCAGGCGTACTTCCAGCAACCAGCATCAGCAAACATTTAAAATGACCGAGTAACTCGCTTTGAATTTTTCATGATTAGGCCTACAAATCGTCTGCCGCCAGAATTTGAGCGATTCTTACCAAGGCTGCTTTACAAAGTAACTTGTTGTATTCTCAAATTTGAATTCATCTTGAGGCTAGCGTAATTGAAATCGATGTGGTTGAGTTGGCAAGGTCGCTCGGCAATCATGGTTTAAATTATTGTTCTTTCGGTACATGTAGGCCTAATGAATCTGAGCCAATTTTAATCGTCATATATCTACAAGGTGTCTCAATGGAAAGAATTATTTTGCTACGCGGTCTCAGCGAGAATCGTGCGAGACTATTTGTCTAAAAGCGCCATAACCCGACATTTATTTACTCCATAAGTAGTGCGTAGTACGTCGATATAGGCTACGTGCTAGACCTACTCTCGCTTGGATTTTACGTGCGATTTGGTGTAATTAGCGGTTTTGCCAGCAAAATCGCGGCCTTGCCTTGTATTAGGCCCTAATTATTAGTCACAACTGCGGGGCGTCGACGGGGACCTGTATACATTGTGTTCGGCCTAATGAAAACAAACAATACGCAGCTGTTCTCTCTCTTATGCTGTGATCAGAGAGTGGGGACATGTTATTGCTAGTGGCGTGGGGAACAAAATCTGAGTTGATCATACGTAGGCCTAGCTGACTAGCTGTGTCACCAGTCACCGCATCATGTGGATCAACCACATTATGCGCACGGCCAAACTGCCATAGGCCTACTGCGCACTGGACACTGGTTGATGACCATATCCACTGGATAGTTTGTTCAGCATGATTGTCCACCCTCCAACACGTATTGCGCAAATGTCATAATGAATGCGCCGGACGTTAACAAAGGACGACATTTTTATTCCTCCGGAGGGTCCAGCTCTAGGCCTACTTTGTAAAAACTCTCAGAAATTGCAGAGCAGCCATAACCCATTGACCCACACATGAGGGCACGTTGAATATGAACAGGATCTGTGTTTAATTTCAACCCCCACTTGACTTTTTTTTTGTCAAAAAAATGTTTCCCATTCCACACAAATTATCAATCAATGGACGGCCATTTTGGATTTGCGATTCAAGGCACAAGTCCAATGATTTTGCAACATGCGCACTCACCAAATGCCAGACTCCCAGCAGAAGCGTGCCAGTCCGGACGTGACAACAAAGTCCGGTTCGCCATTCTGCGCCGTTATCCAGGTCAAACTTTGACCTCATCTTTGGTGATATTGGGACGAAAACCTTACGATCAAACAACAAGTTAAAACAAAACACTGAGAGAAAATTTCTTTACTAATCGTAAATTCGTAATCGATTAAAATCGATTATAATCTCATCATCGATGTTTTAATGTTCCGTCCTCTGCGCGCTAGCGCCACCAGGTGGTAGCTTTTTGGGATAACATTGTGACGTCATGAATGGAAAACATTGGGTAAATGGATAGCTGCGTGGCTCAGTGGGCAGAGCGCGCCCCACTTGTATGTCTGCTTGGTCGTATTAATTGGGAGCTGTGGGTTCGATCCCCATGGTACCATCTCTTGAGTGTTGCTTCGTCCGGTTCTCCAACATGGTTCTGCGGTCGGCTTTCTCCGGTAATTTTCCAAGTTATGTGGCTTATGTACGTTTTGAGGTGATACGAAAAGCCAGAAAGTGTCAAAATTTGAAATTCAAACTTTAACACTTTTTTTTTTAAAATCATTTGAAATATTTCATACATGTAATCTAGGATCACCTAGCGACTTATCAAGTCTGAAAAGGATCCACCAAGGAACGGTGAGTAAGGACTTTAAGGTGCATATTTTCGTAATATTATTGCTTTTAGAGTTATTAGATACCGGTACCGGTACCTTGGTTTAGGCCTACATAAGCAGCACCAGCAAATGGGAGTAGGCCTACTCCCGAAAAATATGAGCAAGCGACATGGAACCGCATGCAAAAACATAAAATCCAGAATTGACAGAAAAATGTTTTGGACATGTGGTGTCGACACCACATGTCCAAAGCATTTTTCTGGATTTCTGTTATTGCATGCGGTTCATGTGGCTTGCTCATATTTTTGGGCAAACTATTCGTTTAAAATTAATTCAATCCCATAGGCTACAATATGGCTTATCATTGTAGGCCTATAGGCTACGGGCCGCCCAAAAATAGGACCTACATGTACGTAGGGCTACTAAATAGCCCTACACGTAGGCCATTTTTTGGCCATGCTTGCCAGTGAGTAGGCCTACGTACGCTCATTGCTCATCATTAGAGCCATGCTCTAAGATTTGTTTGCTATTGGCAGTGAGTGCCACGCTATTGGTTAATTTGCAGTGAGCCCTCACTAGCTGGTAATATCACTGATCATTTATAAACGCACCTGTTTCATGGCAGTGTTTAGATCTAATTAAGGCTCATATAAATTACACTATTCTCATCAAAGCGTGATGCAATGACCTCTTAAGAGGACAGCAATTGTTGTCCTATCGTTGCGCCATCAATAACTGGCAGTACATGTAGGGGCCGTTGCCATGCAGATTTTGATTAAGGTAGCTAGCCTAATCAAAATCTGCATGACATTTTTACTAATGTTACAAGTTCCACCAATTAGTACAAATGTCAGTAATGTTAGGCGCCTATTGGTGAATTCAGATACACGTTGGGATTCTAATTAACCAGCCGAGTAGGCCGGCCGTTTATCATTTCAATTAGGCTAATCTATAATACGCTAATTTTTTGCAGATAAATTGTACCGTGCGCCGGATGACATAGGAAATGGGACAGTTTGTCGGCGGATCATCGATCGACGCTATTCTACGCGAACTACAAGACAACGTGAACCGAGACAAGGCTCACGTCCAACGAGCAATACAAACTCTAGTGCACATGACTACGAGAACTGCGTCTAGGCCTACTACTAATGGTGCTGATCTACAGGTAGGCCTGCATTATGTGCAATTTTCGATCGGCGAAACCATCAAATAGAATCTATGCAGATTCTCCCAGAGGACATTATAGCCACAATAAACTAACCGCTGGCAATGTGACGCAGCTAGCTCATTTTATTTTGAGTATCAATTTAACCGCATCTCTGATAAGTTGCCTACAATTGTACATGTAGGCCTACCGGTAGCGCTATTACAAATTAAGCAGTTAAGTATAACCGTATTATGTTAATTAACGTCTTGATCAGAGCACCTTAGCCCATAAGTATTTAGCATCGAATAATCTGTTATACGGGCATAGGCCCATGGAAAGAAAGAACAAGGCCTCCCGGATTGCAAGCATTCCGCTAGGGTTCATCGTGAGTCGTGGCATTTCGATTGTTATCGTGTACATTGGCACCGTTGTTTACAACTTAGTCAAATAACAAACTCACGCAATGACGTACATACGTGCACGCTAAAATGAAATCAACGTGAACGCGATAACGTACGAACGTAATACGCGCGATATATTGCAAGCGGTACATTGAACGAGAACTCCATCGCCGCGATGCATCGAATTATAGTCCTTTAAAAAGTCTATTATTGCCTTAGAAAGTAGACCTTTAACAACAAGAACAAATGAAATGATATCAGTTTAGTTGTTGCCATAGCAACGCTACATATTGTAAACTTATAGGTCTCGGTCGCCTAACCGAGGCGAAACCGATGTGTTCAATTATCATTTCCTGATTGTACCCTAATTTGGACAGATTAGACATAGAATTAATACGTTCTGCAAGCAGCCCGATTGGGCCCATGGCGGAGGGACTGTTCAGTCCAGTATAGTAAAAATCCATCAACATCTGACCGCTACAACCACAACATACCCGTCAGGAAAGATAAAATAAACAAAATCACACGAAAAGCCCAGGGTGGGAAAAAAACCCACATTTTTTGAAAAAGCCCGGCCCCCTTGGGTTGACTTCAAAACGAAATGCCCCCACTTCTAAACCACGTATTGACTTTTTTTTTTTTTCTTCTTTTTTTCTTTCTCGTCTCGTGGTTGAAAGAAGAACGAAGAAAGAACGAGACGCGGTCTCAAGTTAAATAAAAGTGTCTAATAATAATAATAATAAAAATATTATCGTGAAATATCGTCGAATCAGGTGCTTCATCGGACGAACGGCGAGTTATTCTCTTGAAAATTGGTGTCGCTTCGCCTTTAATGTGCTTTACGTGCTGGCATCATTCACAAAAAAATAGGCGTACATATGGATCACGGTTTCCACCTTAATGTAGGCTTACGTACTATGATTGATTCTTAAATTCCCCATAATTTACGTTTTTTTTTGTCTTTCATCGCACGTCCACATGACGAAATGACACATTTCGATTTAGCACAAGCGTGCGTCGCGTGTTGTCGATCGATTTTTTGTGCGCTAATTTTGCCATTTTTCGTCTCGTTCAGTGTTGGAGCACCTGAGACGTCATGCAATTTGCGTACGCCTACTATTCATATTTGCTTGTGAATATTTTATGGCGACGAGTTTGAGATATATTTAGTGTCATTCTATACTCGTATTGTACTCCAATAATGGTTTCACACAAGACTAGAAAGTCACGAATATTCGGGCTTTAGCCATGCGTTCCACATGTATTACAGTATAAAGGGGAAGTGACAAGGAGTCTGACCTTTTTTAGTTCAAGGATTTTCAAATCACCCTATTTTTAAAGGTTTTTTTTTGTAATTTTTGATTTTTGTTTCAATATAAAATGCCTATTTTTTGGCATTTTTTAAAATAATATACATGTAAGGTAAACCTCACTAAACGATATGTGCTTCATTGAGATGCGCCACGTGACACTAGCGTCCCACGTGACACTGCTTGTCAGTCCACGAGACACACGCCTTCGATTGTGGACCTTAATAGAATAAAATCGGGGCTTCGTTTAGGCCTACCTAATATTCAAAATGGCGCCTCCCGTGAGAGAATTTGAATTTTGAAAGAGAGTTTGATTCAATGTATAAAATGAAAAGAAGGAGACAAAATTAAAATATTATCGTGGAATATGCTCAAATAAGGTGCTTCGTCGGACGAACGGTGGGTTTTTGTTTTGAAAATCGGTGTCGCTTTCCCTTTGAAAATAATCCACATGTTGCATCAGCAAAACTTTAAATTATACAGTGCAGTAGAGAAAAATAATTCACGCTTAAGTTTCAAATGTCAAGGCTTAATTCCTTATACTGGTAGCTTAAGAGAAACCAGATTTCGAAAGTCTTCCATGTTTGTAAAAAAATATCTTCTGCCTGGTATTCACGAGAACAATGTACATGAGGGCTAATATGAAAATTCTGTTTCAAAAACTTCAATAGACGCATTCGGCCGGGGAACGTCTAACTCTTAATTCGTTTATTTTAATTATTCCATCAAGCTTAATAAGTAAACGTTATTTACAGTAGGCGTATATTAATATTTGAAAATAGTTTTTGCACCTTAAACATAGGCAATCACTGATAAGTAGATACCACTGCAAGTTTATCTAGAGTTTATGCGACGAATGGTTAGAGAGGACGGTGCGAAATTTCGAGCTTCAGCGCTATCTAAACGAGTTTAGATCATACTCATTTTATTTGAGCTATTTCCACCAACAGCGACATTTTAAGACATATTCAAGGCACCTAATTTGCTGCACAGAATTGTTAATTTAGCCTACTTAATAGGTGGTATAAAACCATCATATTCTCAGCATAGCCGACAAAACCCTCAAAACTTTTGAAACTTTTTTTTATTTAGGCCTACCACTTAATCATTTCTAATGTCCGTAACATTGAAAAGTACTTTTCATTTTAGACCGACGACATGACATTGGGCATTCTACGTTGTTAGGTGGCGATTTATGAAACAGAATGATTTAGATCTTATCATCAATACATTTCATGTCTACTAACATAGCAACAATGTTGCTGCATCGGTGCATACAATGTGGCCTAGAGCTGGGACACTTAATCAAAGATGATCAGGCGTGCACGATAAGTTCGATAGCAGTGGCGTATGCAGGTTTTTTAAAAAGGGGGCCAGCTTAGACTGAACCACTCAGTATTGTTGAGCATTGTGCAAATGAAACTAGGCGTTTATATAATCTAGAGAAATACAGGTATGTCAAAAGACGCAAAACATTTAGACCTACAATCCTACATGCACATACGGTAGCGTAGCCTACATGTTGCCATTGTTGGAACTACATTTTCGAAATACATCTGTCATTTACCAAGAGGTTGAAGAGGCCCTACATTATTTAGGCCTAGGCCTAGTTGAAACATTTTTTGATTCGATTACTGGAAGGCTGGTGGAACTATCTGTAATTAGACCTTCAACGTTATTTCTGCAACATATATTTGGGCGTTTGCAAGTTGGTACCCTATTTCTAAAAATAGAAATATAAAATAAAGCAATTAATTATTTCATAAGGAATAAATCTGCCAACTTTAATAAACATCGTAGCATACTCTGTACATCAAAAGTGCAGATAAACACGTAGGATCAACCGTTCTCTTAAAGGGGAACTCCAGTTTAAATGTAAAAAATCAGATATTGAAAACTCAATTTTTTTATCAATTAGGCCTACATTTAGGCTACGTATCCCTTTAGGGTCGCTGTGTCAAAATAAAATTTAAATCTTCCTAATAGGCCTATAAATAAAATTCAAATAAGTTTTCAATCTTTAAAAATCAACAAATGTTGACATTCAGCCTTATTTACTCGTAGGCTACCGGTACCCTTCAGACTCGGCCGTTCTTGGTTAAGCCCAATGAAGGCGAACATTGGTGCAAAAAAATGCTGACAATTTCCAATAAATAAGTCGGCCAAGAGCAGGTTTACGACATTTTCGTGGCACGCAATCACAAGCAGCACACACGCACATACTTGTATGTACGCATTCAGGGTTCGCGTGGATCCATGATCACGGCCGGGCGCGATTATTGATTGCTTTGTGTTCTCTAGAACCCTCGAAGTAGACGACGTCCTTTAGAGCAGCGTTCGGGTTAACCTAGATACAACGCAGCGAATAGCGAACCAGTTACTGTATGTTTACCATCTCTATATCGCGAAAATATACACATTTTTTCTCACCGTAATTGTTACATAACATTTTTAGTAAGTGTTGTTTAATTTGCCTGCTATCTAATCTTGCAGGATCATCAGGAATTAACTGCGCATGAACGCGATGTTGCCAGCGACGGGCTTGCAGTGAACAGCGACCCTTCGACTCGGGCCGCTCGAATGCTGACGCACGGCAATCGTCCAACGTACCTCGGCGAACAACGCAGTACTTCGCGCCGGTCCGCCGTCGTCGACCCAATGCCCGTACTCAATTACGGATTACCGGGTATTGGCGAATACGAAGAAAGGCGGAAACAGTTTCAACAGGAATGGAAGGAGGAGTGCCAGAAGCAAATGTCCGAAGTAAGGATTAATTTTATCAAAGATGTATGCGTGCACACTGCGAACGTTCACACACCACATTTTAAACTTTTTAAATTGATTTAAAAAGGTAAAAGGCTTAATCAAAGGCCTAATGAAAGAACTAGCCAGTGTTTTTAAAAATGCTTTAAAACATTTTTTATTAAATCCCCTTTCGCTTTAAAAATGTCAAACAGAATGCTCTCATTTAATAGAATTGTGCTTTTGAAGGATAAAAATGATAAACATTCTTTTCAACATAGACCAACATACCGAGCTCCGTATTGATGCTTTTCAAAAACCAAATTTATTTAATTATTTTTAACATGTAGCCTACAAGTACATTTGGGTACATTAGTAATCCATGGTCGTTTATTACAGAATCCTTTAGTGCTTTTTATAATTTTGGGTTACCTTAGTCATTAATAATAATGTCAACAATTTTTTTTATCTTTGAGCATGCGTCTCAGCCAAAACGTAGGTCCAGAAATGTTGACGCAGCTGCCATCGATTATGAGGAGATTCTTGCAAGAAAACGCAGCGAAGAACGCAAATACAGGTTGGCGTAATTGAGTATCGATTTTTTTTTTTTTCCTTTGATCAGTTCATCCGTTTGGGCATTGCACTATTAAAACCGTTCCTACTCGATATTTTTTCAGGCTTCAAAATAACGATCCAACGTTCGTATCCACATCTTTGAGGCCTTATCTTAGCGAAGGCAATTTAAACACAAACAGGGTAATGAATTAGTAATAAACTTTTGGCATTTACCTATAAATAGCAGTCTACAGCTTACTATTGACTAACGTTGTCGATTGTTTTTTTTTTCAGTCGACTAATGGACATGGGTAGGCAATATACTTTTATTTTTTTAAATCAACCATAGCGAATTTGTTTTGTTTTCGCTACATGTTCTCAATTATAATTATGACTTTAGTACGAATTAAATTCACAATTATTGGTCTTTAGCATTATGGCTCCAACCATTATGTGATAGCATAAATCCCGTGCCATAGGCTCATCAAACTGTCATAATTGTCAAGCAGTGTTAGAAGATTCCTGGTAGTAAAATGTAAATGTTCAAACAGGTACTGGGTTCAACTGGTACCCCTAGAGCCGGCCATTGTTTCTAAATGTTCAGTAACTTGGTTAGGAAAACAATTTTCGACAAGGACCATACAATTTCCACAAGATTTAGGTTTTTGTTTCTAAAATTTTCAAGAGGAAGAGAGAATTGTGACTGTGGAATTGATCCCACTTAATATTTTAATATAGAGGAGATGTGAACTAAAATTTAAATATCGCTTGGATTATTTTTAATATATAATTTTAATCCTTTTTGTAGCCCTGAAAACGGTGCAAAATATCCACCAGAAACTCGAAAAGCGAATGGCGTGGCAAGTATTCATTTACTTAATAGTGTTTCTAATAAATCTTAATTAAACTAAAAATTAATTGTTCGAGTGATTGCTTTTAAATCCAATTTGTATAGGCAGAAGGTGAGCATTAGTTTATGAATAGAGATTATTTTTAAATTTTACAGAGATATAACCAAGGAGAAGAAGATTACGACAGATTCGATGGAAATTTTCGAGATTATACACCGAACAAAGTAATGGGTCCAAGGTATGCACTTTACGACATATTTTGTCCATAATTTGAATATTGTTTGCAACCTGCAGCATATTTACTGATGGTATTGAACAGTCATGGAACTTGTATTGCTTTTTTATTTAAAACATTTGAAAAATGAATAACTAAAGGCCTCATAGTTATCCCACTGAGTACAACGGCGTTTCAGTTTCACCACCCGGCATCACGCACCAGAATGGTCGTCCAAGAGCTCACGGTATTTTCACTTTATGGGTGCTGAATTCATCGGTCAATTAAGTAGTTCCACCTAGGGAAGCTTGATTATGCGCATATTTTTTTGATTAATTATTGAAGGAATTAAAAAAGAATCCTCTATTTTTATTTCCATTTAAAGATAATGGATTTTCTGCTAGTGATTATCGTCGACAGTTGGATGAGCAAATGCGGGAGATTGTAGATCAGCGTCAAAAGTAAATATTTTAATCACGTCTAAAGCTGGGCCCCCATGACTCCGATATTCGGAGTCATTGGGTTCAAGCTTTACAGACTCAATTAAGGCTTTTTAATTCATATACTAGACTAATAAAATATTAATAATTTTCAAGCGACTGAAAGCAATGCCATGTTCTGAGCGGGACCCTCATACAGCCTGAATGGAAATTATATTCTAGCATATATTTTAGTGATTGTGCGTGTTTTCCCAGGGAGCAGTACGAACACGAAGTCGGACACTATTATAGAAATAACGTTGCGCAACCGCCGGTGGATCAACACTGTGAGTTAATTTGAATGAGCAATTAATTGTTCAGTTTTAACGTCTATTTTTAGCCAATTTGACAGTGCCATTTTCTTGAAGAACGTCATTTTTTAATATCTCCAGATGAATCCTCAAGAAGACTTTTAGGGTCGAACGAGGGAGTTTTTATCAGGTTGGACCGTTCAGAGAGAGCTACAATGGCTAAAAATCAGATGGACCATCAAGCTAACTTAGCCACTGATTATCAGGCTGATCTAGCGCTTCAAATGGAACAAACCAAGCAAAGGAAACGCGAAGAGAAAGCGGAAGAAATACGGTACCATTGACTACCATTGTTTATTTCGATTTTTTTTTTTCTGTTTTGAAATTATTAAAATTATTATGCGTTCAGTTTAATTCAAACAAATAATTTATAAACTTATTTATTAATTTATATGCTAAGCTCTGACATGAGGCTTGAAGAGGAAAACAAACAATACAATCCGTGGGGACGCGGAGGAGCCGGTGCGCCTGTCAAAGACCGAGAAGGAAAAAATATAAGTAAGCCGCGTTTCAACTTATAACACTTGCGCAACAAATGTAAACTTATAATTTGTCTCTTCGATGGAAGGGCACAATTTATAAACTTACGTGGCGAAGTCGTAGGGGGCAAACATGCTCGTGCCGTAACATGTTTGATTTGTATTGATTTAGCCTACGCCCTGACCCCTTAACCCTACTATTATAGGGGCGGGCGCTTCTAATTTATCCGTTACACAATGACATTGACAAAATATCTAAATTTTGCTTTATCAATTGCTTATCAAAATTATTTGTTTCATTATAGCCGTTCGTGGTCAATTGGGTAATGACCGCGCGCGTAGGGTGTCCATCGTCACGCCGACAGTCGAACCGGCCTATCTGCAGAGGGTTCCTTCCCTGGACGACCTTCCTGTAATGGCTGCAAACGCACGGGCCGCGCCACCTAGTTATGCGCAAGTTCAGCAGGCGGGGCATAGACTGGGACGGGCAATGGTGCCGGCGACGTCGTCACTCGAGGATTACCAGGATGACCTTAAACGGCAGATCGCGGACAAGCGGCGACGCGAGTTGGAAGAGAAGGAACGTGACCGACTTGAGGAAGAGAAGTTGATGCGCCGCGTCGAAGAGGAAAACGAAAAGATGAAGCTCGAATTCGAAGAGGAACTAAAGAAGCAAAAGCTGAGAGAGCAGGAGGTAAAAGCTCACTCGTAGTGGCTCGTGAGAATTGTTAAGCGGATTTAATATTAAACTCTCTCGTTTGGTCAGCGTCTGCGTCGCAACGAGGAGTTGCTGGAGCGACAGAAAGAGCAGAAGCAGGAGATGGATCGTAAGAAGCGAGAACAGAGCGAGAAAGAGCGAATCGAGAAGTGGGAGGATCGCGAGAGAAACCTCGGCAGAGACCCAAGTCCGAACGGTGGTGGAGGCCGAAACTCGCCTCCAATCAGAGGAGCGAACAGGACGAATGCGAGGAGAGTGAGCGTGGCCGCCGACAACGCAAAACTTCTCGTGGCCAGCGCGGTTCCGCAGAAGCAACCAGTTCATGAGCGAATTCAACAGGCGGCGATGCCAGAGCCTAAACGGACCGACGCTGAACCTGTTGGCAAGTTCGCTCTAATGTTTGCACTGCTGGTCATTATGTAGTGAGGCGCCCAGGGTCGCGTTTCTCGGCATGGAACAGCGAAGCTTCACCCACGATGTTTCGCACATATGTCGTCATATAAACTATCATAAACTATCGTCATATATAAACTACGTTAACGTTTTACTTCAGTCTCCAGCAACAGCTTTTATTTCTCCTAAGTCCGAAATTAATTTCTTAAGCGCGGAGGAAGCTCTGCTATTTTTGGTTGGCCTTTGTACGATATAACCTATAAAAGTCAACAGTGAGACATCGTTGTTCCATGTCGATAACGCGGTATAGGCCTATTTTGAAAGGAGGCCGCCTTACCTCAAATTGGAGGATTTGCTATATTTTACTAAAAAATAATATTTATTTAGAACGATATAGGAATATGGTCTACTAAAATTTAAAACACTCACTTCTTTTTTTTTTCTTCTAAAAAACCACATGCAACATAATTAAAATATAATCTTCAATGCTGAATAACGCAAAACTGATTACGCATTTTCCTTTTTTTATTTTATGGAAGAATATATATTTTTTATTCCTAGAGGACTCTCGAGAACACATTTTGAGTCAACTGTCGGCGATGCGCCAACAACTGGAGAGAGAGCAGAAAGTGATGCAGTCACAATTGAGGAAGGAGCTGGTGATAAATTAATAATATCTTTCTGACTTCAGCTTGCATGCAAGTTCAGTGCGTTGCCGAGTTACATTTTTTATATTGATGCATGCAGAGAGATGACGATTATGAAGTGTTGGACAAAAAGCCTACCGCATCCTCTAGGAATACCGCACCTGTCAATGAGCGACGTCTCGAAAGGCCGACAGCCATCAAGTATCGTCCTCCACATGGTAAATATGCGTCCATTATTACGTTTCTAAAACTTGATTGTGCCGTCTTGTCAACTTGTCGTCCTCTGTATGCCGTTCATAACCGTGTGTCTTGCATGTTTGTCTTGTTTGTTTGTTTAAATGTCCGGTGTGTTCCTTCTACTTTGTAATTTGAATAAAAAAAAAATTGGCCAAAATTAAACAAAAAGTCGACGCAATGAAAACGGAACGGCGGCAATCTGTGAAGCAACCGGCGATAGAATCTTCCGATGCCTTAAATAAGGACATGATTCGGATGAACAGAAACAACGGGATACAGCGAGGATCCATGCAGGTGCAAGAACGAGGTGGCCGTGAGGACGAGCACGTTCCGACATCCCACAAGTCGTACGTGCTGTGGCCGAACAATGGGCTTCCCCGCGGGGCTGCTGATCACGCGCAAAAGACTCTCAAGGGGGACAGTTTCTTTCTAGGTGTGTGCTTCTGCCTGTATGTAGTACTATCTTTGTTAATTCAGAATTTCGGGTCAACAGGTCACAAAGACCCAATTATGGAATACTCAGCGGTACCGTACTGGAATCACCATTACGTCAATTCTAAAAACTCGTGCAAGAATGATATGTCTATGGTCCTTTTTTTTCGATTAATATTGTTTTATTTCCACCATGTCATACCTCGATACATAATCCCTCAAGAGCATTTCTCGTGTGAGACATTCAAATTAACCTTAATTACCTTGAGCAGACTGTTAGTGTTAGGGCCGGGGGGGGGGGGCAGTTGGGCACTTTTTGCCAGAACAAATTACAATATCGTGTGTATTGTGCGTCTATTGTGTGTATAATAACTACATTGCATTATGGTGATTGGGATCTGAATGGGTTTAGGGTTTACCTTGTCACGTGACTGCGCTAGTGCTCCATTTTCATACGCACGTAGAAGGCCTAGTGCTGGTCGTTAAATATTCACGAGCTGACCCCTGGTTTGAACCCCGTTTGTCTGTCTATGTATTATTCTGAGTCTGGCGTCCAAGTGGCACGTATTTTAGCACATTCAGACGTTCGTATAAGCGCGCATGTAGGCCTATTTGGATTGGGCCTATCTCGAATTTGGAGATTCATTTCCACACATAGCGAGTGAGCTTTGCGTTGTTGTTGTACCTCTTCAGTTGCGTCGCTAAATTATGACGCCATTACGCGAGTTAAAGGGATAAACATTTGTTTCGCTGCTGTGTTTCCTATTATGTACTATAGGCTTAATATTCCTGCAGCTCTTCCTGAGTTCCTCGCTTAGTGCGCTCAGATTACTCAAGAAATTTTTATCTCTTTCTGAATTTGTTTCTATCTCGCTACTTTGGCTCATATGGGGCAACAAACAATGCAAGCAAAAGGCATTTGTTTGTCTCTCGCCTCTATTCGTTGAATGGTTAATTCACTTAAATTCCCTCGAATTTAAGAGTCAGCTGGCAAAAGCAGACGACGGATTATATTGCATTTTAAAATCTAGGCCTACTTAAGTCTTTCTGTCATTCCCTACTTTCTGTCATCCCATGCATTCTGTCATTCCCTACTTTCTCAGTAAAAGTAGCCTGAACTTAAGTTTCTTATGAGCATTAAAGGTGGTTTTCCATGGGCGAATTTTCCAGCGAATTAGCTGGCGAATTCATCACGTGACCACATTGGACCAATAAGCGCCCGAGAAAAGTAGTTACGTGATGAGTTCGCTGGCGAATTCGCCAGAAATTCGCTGGAAAATTCGCCCATGGAAAACCAGCTTTAATCAGGAAGGAGGAAGAAGGAGTTTGGAATGTATTGGAGATGTATGTTCCAACTCACGAGATGGCGCTGCGGGCAATATGCGGAAAAGCGGGAGTGACGCAAGGGTGACGTGCGGATTCCTCACTTTTGATTGGCTTTACATGTGGTTCCGTAGTGTGAGGTGTTGTCATGCAGTGACAAAGCCACCTGTAAAGCCAATCAAAAGTGCGGAATCCGCACGTGACCATTGCATCATTTCCTCATACTTGCCGCAGCGCCACCTGACGAGATGGAACATCATTTTGAAAGCATATTTCCAACTTGCGCACTCTTCTCCCCTCTGACTTCATGACATTAATAATACCAGCGTAGTAATTAAAAATGATCAATGTAAACCGAAACTGAGCGTCGTCCGCTATCCGTATTGAGCAGCTACTATGAGTGGCGAAATAATAAACAATACAATCTATCATGGTGTATATTGTTCACCGGAAGTGATGATCTGCTATATCTATTTCAAATAAATGCTAAAAATGTTTAATTAATTGCTGAAAAAGGAAATCTAAAACTGCTCGAAATATTTTCTTTACATGTAGGCCTACCAACAAAGCGATCGGAAAAACCTAAAACTATAAAAAGCCAACCTAACCGACGCTTCCCCTTTAAGAGCACAAAATAATTCGTCGGTCTATTCTTTTGCCCCGGGGCAAAACGTAACGCTGATTAATTCATCGGTATGTCCTTCACTGCGCCTTGTGCTGCCGCACAAAAAAATTTGGAAACATTGATCTGTAGTATCCGCCACACTAAAGATGAAACTAGCGAACTGCGTGTTGGCCGCTGTAAGTATTCCTATAGACCAGTGGGCTGCTGCTGCTCTTTATAGTAGGCCCAAATGAATTGCTTTTGACGTTTTATCGCTACAATGGACATTGGAGTTGAAGAGGACGACAATATGGTGGGGCTCGCCCGCGTTTAGTCGGACAGATGTTGTTGACAGCCCAAATTGCTCCTGTTTTTGTTTGTTTGTTGTGCGTTTGTGTGCGTCTGCATGGAAGACAATACGAAGCAGCCCCGAGGATGGCGCAGTGGGTCCTATAGCGCTAAAGACCTTATCCGACGTCATGATGTATTAGGCCTGGCCAATGGCGGTTTAATGTCGAAACGCACTCTAGCTGGATTCGGGATTCACGATCATTCAGGATCATGTATACATTTATTATAGACCTACTTGGCCTACTGGGAATACCTATATATCAGCGAGATGATGATGGTGGTGGTGGTGAGGACTCCAAGAAGAAACTCGAGCTGAGAATGTCTTCAGCTCAGCGCCAATAAGCATGCAGTGCACTTTGCGACTGAACCCAGGCCTCAACTCTCAACGTAGACCCTGTTTCGCGCGATTACTTTATTATTATTGATTACACTGGTAAAGGGCCATATTGCCCGTATAGCACCAGCCACAAACAGTATCTTTTAACCGGTTAAATTTAAACAAAGGACAAGACAAACATCCATGTGGTAAACGCGGGATTCGAACCCACAGCCACTGAGGAGGAATGGATTTAGAGCTTGTCACTCTAACCACTGAACCACAGTGGCCCCACTTGGTTTTGCACTCTTGTCATTCCACAAATCCACCACAAGCTTTTCACCCACTTCCAGTAAAGCTAGATCGCTGAAATTTCGAACACACTCACAACTTTGGTGAAAATGCATGGCATTAGTGTATGTAAATGATAAATAAACATTACAGGCCTAATAAGCTCACAACTCTTCTAAGAACTTGATTTCATTCCTGCAATTAACTTGGATATGCAAATTACATGTAGCCAATTGAAGGAACACGTGTTCAATATAAAAGGAAATATAACAATTAATAATATCTTACATTCATATTTTTATGATAGTCTTATCTGCCTTTTTTTGCTTTAACCTTATTCTCTATGTCAAATGCTAAAAATATAAATGATTATGAAATTAAAATAATTTGTTACATTTGTGCTTTCTATGTTCAGCTCTGGCAAAATAAAATCAGCAAATGAGAGCCCACGGCATGGCAAGGCCCGTGGTACTTCACGACGAGGAGGTGGTAATATTGCCAGTCCCAGTACGAGGAAAACATCTCCGGATCCGAACAGTAACCACATTGGCACCAGCAACAGCATGCTTTCCTCAGAACGAGATCGTATAGAAAGTCCACCTCAACTGTCTTTGGACTCTATGAGCAATGTTTCCTTGGATCCCATGTCTGAGCCACCAACGACCTCCTTGTCCCCTCTACCTCCCGCAGTGACTGCATTTATCAATTGTTCCACATCTGGGTACTCTGCCAATGGTGGTGATGTTGGTGGCGGTGGCGGTCAATCGCGGTCGTCGTCGAGTGGAGCGGAGAGTCCAGCACAGTGTCTCACGAACTTGGATTCTTCATTATCATCCGTAGCCTCCTCACTTTCTTCATCATCAGCAGACGCGATTCTACCCTTCTTCGACGCTAGGACCAGTTTTTCACCATCGACGCCGAACATGTTAACGTCACACACAGATGACTCACCATTAGGTATTTTGAAAAAGGTTTTTTTTTCATTTTTCCCGTACAATTTTATTTTTCTTTTAAATCATATTTATTGTAGAGTGGATGGGTAGTTCGCCTACTTCAGATGGAGTTTCTGTAATCGAATCACAAGCACCACAGGTGGGATCTACTCAGGAGAGTAGCACTGATTGGCAGGCAGCGTTCGGTTTCACTCCTTCACAGTGCAAAGACGACGACCTTGGTAGATTTTCAAGCTTGCATTCTCTTGTTTATTACATGCTCATACATATACAATTGTTCATAGTACTTCATACAGTGTATAACTGTATAAGAACAAAAATCTATTCCTGTCAAGGAAGTTTATACAGATGTCAGATTCACATAATTAGTAGACTTCGCTTCTTTTGTTCACTGTTTAGTGATTAGCTGTAAAATAATCCATTCCTGCTCATTGAATTCCGACGCGTAAAATATGTCTTATGTGAGACCCCGCTCCCGGCTCTGGGCGCCGGTATCTTTGAAAGATCATGAACACATTATTTAACAGTATAGTCGCGGTTAAAGTGCCTTCCATGCAGTCCATTAATCGGCGTTCCAAATTGGTAATATGTATACTGTAATCAGTTGGTTCAATGTTCTAACTGAGCTGTGGGTGAGCTTGCAGTTGTTTGACAGAATCTGGCAACTGTACACAAAATGTTAATTCTGTTGGAATTCATGATACAAATTGTACACAGCGAATCCAGCTACAAGAATTATTTTTGTATTTCCAAACTAATTAAATCTTTATCTATTGACTCACTTAACTAAAGGCTTCGACCCCTGGGATGAGTCGTCCAAAGCGCTAGCCGATTTGATGGAGAAAGAGACGAATACCTGCGGCGTCTCTCTTGATTCCGCGTCCTCAGTCAACGGTGCAAGCTATGTTGTGGAAAGCGTGGACCGGCTAACAACCCTCCAGCAGCAGCGTCCCTTCCAGCATGTAAACTCTCATATGTCTCCATCCACGAGCTTCTCATTGCATGGCGGAGAAAGGCGCCTGGGAGCTCCACCTGGTTTCACAACGAGTCATCCGGTACCTAGTGGTTACAGTGCTGGTCGATCGATGCGACCTGGTGAGTATATAATACCACTGGATATTCTAGATAGCGAAAGGCGTATATGATTATAGCTTGAATTGTAAATATTTGTTATATTCCATTTATTAGCCTTTCATGATTGATTACTTTTTAATGTCTCGAGTTTTTTGTGCAATAGGCCTGCTTGTATATTCGGCTACCTTTTTCAAAATTGTAATCGGGAATTACTTTCTTTTGTTTTTTTAAGATTCTGCAGGTTCTAGTAAATTGTTGTCTTTAATGTGCCTAGCCCAGCATCATCAGCAACATCAGCAGAATTTCACTAAGCAGCAGCCACCAGCTCCGATGGTGCCTCAGTTGCCGCAATCGCTTGTCAACGGTCTAAGTCATTCATTGGCGCACCAACAACATATACAACACAATGGCCATGCCCAACAGCCAATGAATGTAAGCCACAGTTTGCCGTTTCAACAACAGCACCAGCAGCATCCTCATCCGCAACCTCAACATCAGCATTCGAACCATAATCCTGTGCCCAACTACCATCACCCCTACTACGGTGATATGTCGACTTATTTGGGGGTGAACAGTGGACCTCCAAAGCCCAATCATCATGTGAAGGAAATCCAAGGAAATAATCATACGAAGGTGAGCAATATACATTCAATTCAACTCAGTGCACATGGAGTCTGCCTTTAGGGCCATGTGGCAGTGCGGATTTCTCCCAATTCTTTAATGCACTTGATCATTATACACTGTGATCATCATTGTTAAATCGATCTTCTACCTAAGATATTGCTATATACTGGAAGAGAATTCCATTGTTGAGTGACGCGCCGGAAAAAAGACCAAAAATTTCCATCGAAACAAATATGACCGCTTAAAAGAACCACTCAATTAAATGTTTGTCAACGGTCAACACCCTTCCTAAATCTAAAAATAAGAATCGCCTCTGGCACGAATTTCTCTCAACTTATTTGAGTGAATTTGTCAACCAGGGCGATTGTTTTTAAATATTATCTATTCTAATTGTCTACCTTTTTCAATACATGTAATTATTATTATTAAATATACATCAGCAATAGGCTAGAAACCCTATGGCGCTGTCCAAAAAATAAGTTAAGTACACACGACAAAAGGAGTACAGGTCACACATTCCATGAAACGTTTACATCGCGCGTTGTTCTCACAATAAATAAGTTGTACCTGGCTGTTCAGTGAGCGAAAGGAACAAATACTGGGCAGGCCTGAGTTAAATGGCTATTAAAAGTTTGATTGACCCTGAAATACTTTTTCCCTGCAGAATTTGGATAGCAAGTGCCTCAGGCGTTAATTTCCTTCTCTCCTCCAAAGAGTATAAATTGAGCAAAGGAACCAGTTTAACTGAGGGAAAGAAGTAACAATAACTATTTGTATTCTTACCCTCAGTGGTCTGGAGTAGAAGCGAGCCACGGGAGCTCCCCTAACCCCGTTTTAACTGATCATTTACCAATTTCTGTGAGATCTTTTTTAAATAAAACACAATCGTTTGTGGGATTACATCAGTATACATGACACAGTTATCAACCAATAAGTGTATTGAACTTTTACACAAATTTTTGTTAATATAGGTAATGACACATAGGACATTAGTGGTCCAACCAAGAATGATTCCTGGGGTACACCTGATTTACCTGAAACGCATGGGGGAAAAAATCCCGTTAGCACGACTTGCTGTTAGCGGTCGTATAAAAATCACTTATAATTGCAATTAGTGCTGCGGTAGGCTTAAGCGTTTTAGTTTAACAATTAAAATATTGTGGAGTACCTTATCGAAAGCCTTTTCAAAATCGGAGAAAGCCACCATGTGCATTGAGTTTATTATCCAAATTATTTGACCACTCATCGAGGCAGCAAATCCGCTGAGCCTCACAGCTGTAGCCTTTATGGAAACCGAATTGAGTATTAAGAAGTATTTTTTTTAATCTTGAAATATTTTATAAATGGCATTATTAATCGTATTTAAAAAAATACTTGTCTGTGAAATTGCTCGATAATTTGAACTGACTGATTTATCACCAGTTTTAAGCAACAGTGTTACATCTGTATAATTGTACATGTACAATGTATATTGTAAGCTTATATTATTTAACTTGGTTTCTTCCATCCAGAATCAGGATTCGTTCAGCG
>JAQIYI010000057.1:0-34927 GCA_034700265.1 Polyzonium germanicum
GATGGTCACGTGATACAGAATTCGCTGGAGATCGCGTGAAATTCGCTGGAAAGTTCGTCCATGTGGAACCACCTTTACTCTGATACTCTCTAGTATCTACACTATTCGATCTAGCGGCATGAGATCAAATCTCAAATAATATTTGATGTCGCTAGATGGTGCATTTAAATTGCTGTAGTGCGAATAGAGAAATCGGAGGCAACTGCTAATCATCGTACGATGGATCAGGCCCACACCTCGAACGCGCCTTAACTGATATTAATAGCATTTATGGGCTTAGTGAAATTATTCACGGATTCATATTGCTTTTCGGCTAACTGCTGATCGGGTCGGTGAGTTTGTTGTTCGATAGGCCGGCTTGTACTTGGTTTACTGTGGCTCGACTCATTTTAGATGATAGTCAGAAAGCGAGCAGAAAATTGCTTTATTGTATCGTCCCAATTAAAACAGGTCGGCTTTGTTGCGCGATTTTCGGTTGATTATTCTAATTATGTTTCTAATAAGTGAAAAGCGTACGGATTTCATTGAATTTCCACTTTTAAGGCCCCCCCCCCCGACATTATGCTCCAGTTATTGCAATCCACTGTGTGGGTGCAGCAGCCTCTTATGTTCAGCAGTAGCACTCTGTTACGAGGTCACTGCTTTGCATACTAAAAGATGAGATGATCTTATTTTTCCTCTTATTGTTATCCCAGGCCTAATTAAATTCTCGCTTCATCGATTCTCATTGTTTGCTTCGCAAAGTTAGTCTTGTTTATTCGCGCTACACCTACATGTATACGCGCAAAACGGATTGTAATGCTGCGAAACGAACTGCATGCAACGGGCTTCTTTTGATGTCACTTCCGGTCACGTAGAACTTCTGTTGATTCATGATTTTACGAGCGAGCGAAGCCAGGGCTTTTTCTCAGGCGTTTTCTATCGCAAATTTTGCGAGGGTTTCTCTGTGCGCTCGATATGATGAGGCCAAATATTGACGTTATTATATAGGGAAGTCATAAGGTCACGGTTTAGGCTTAGGCATACGTCTAGCTTATTCAATTTTCCATTTTTTAAAGCCGGCCTAGTTGGCCTATTATTCATTGCGTTGTCTGGAAAGTGAAGCTATCGGTTGAAAATGCTGCTCACTGATTGGTTGGTTAGAATTATTTTGGGCATGCCCGCGATGGGGATCTTGGTAATTATGCAACGTGACCTCTTCAACTCTAAAGTCACGATGAACTTACTGTAAGCTTAACTGACTGTCTGACTCTGTGCACCTGCATGTACATATGGCGCAGCTTTTGTTGTTCTTAGGTTAAAAAGGCTAATAATTACAAGTTGTCACATTCAAGTTGGCGTTAAGACGCGCACTTAATTTCACGTCAACCTGTCAAAAATTGATATTCGCTTGCGCATATTATTTTCAAGTACCCGGTGAGCTTATAACCGATCGGAATGCGTAATTGTGGCCATATAGCCTCGCAGTGCTCGCACTATTGAATTTCTCAAGACTTTAAATTTCTTAAAAATGCTGGCTCGAGTATTGTAGGCCGAAGCAACATATTTTCTAAAGTACCTGCTTAAGTAGTTAAGGTATACTAGGGCAGCAGTGTACCACCTACGGGTACCCAATCGTCATAGCGAGTGCAGTGTTGGACAATTATTAATTTTTATTTACCCTTCTTGTTTTCCAGGTTCCCTTTTGGCTAGAAAAGTCTGAATTCAACGCCGTTGGTCACCAGAGTGAAAGTGGACCGATCAAAGTCAGTCATCGTGCTTGTCAACCCGGGCTATCTCTCCAAGCGTCCACCGCAGGTTCGTTTCCCAGCTGGCAGCTTTTTGAACCAAATATCTACGCTTATGATATGCCGGCTCTGAAGCCTATCATTGAGTAAGTAGTCACGCTATCGTGTGACCTGAGTTTCACTCTTGAGGAAGTTAATTCTCTCTTATTAATCGCGTGAACTTGACTTTAGGAAGGCGCTTGACGAAGCACAAACACTAATTTGGGCCTATATTAACTGTGCGCATCTTGTTGAGCTGTTTCAGTGTGTGTGTGTGTGCGTACTCGCTCTTAAGACTAAAGATTTCCCCAATCTATCAATGCTTTCACCTGCGAAATGAGGCTGACAAGGTGAGCGTGATTTACTGATTTATTGCCGTTACATAGGTTGAGGAAAAGCAGTCAGGGCGGGGGGGGAGGCCAGGTTGCGAAGTTACCTCGCAAATCTTTCCCCAGAGACGACTTCCTTCCTGACCACAATAACGGAACTTGTAAACTAGTTTTAATTTATTCCGGTCGCGTTGCCTGCTGTAGACTAGCTAGCTGCGGTGACCTTGTTATTACCTAGGCGAACTTTTGCTTTTTTTTCTTTGCTTTTATGTCTCCAAAAATTTTGATTACTTTTTTCGTGTAATTTGTTTTCACTGTTGGAAAGTGCTGGCAACAAGAGTGCAGCAGCTCTTGAAAGCAAAAAAACAACAAACAAAAAGGGTTCAGCCATGTTTGTTCTCCAGCCCGGAAGTGCAGCAGGATGGCGCGCAACGTTCAGGTTGCCTTGTGAGAACGGTGCCTGGCTTGTGAAAACCTCTTGGCGGGTGAGATTAAATCGCAATTACGCGCGGGAATGACGACCAATTAATGTTCTCACTCGTGTGAATATTGTTTTCTAACTGTCCCCTCGCTTCATCCGGGGACAAATTAAAGCACCGTTGATTCGCAACGAAAGCTAAAAAAGCGTGCTCCGTTTTAGCCGGGCAAGATGGTGTCCAAGAGCGAGCAAATGCAGCCGATGAATTATTTTGCGTGCTTAAAGTTTTCTTTTCCAGAAAGATTTAACAACAGGCCAGCTGTGAAATGATGCTGCTGATTAATGGCTTCCTAAATGGTGCGAATCTAAAGGTTTCTACTCGTAGGCTATTTTTTAAAAAATGTTTTTACGCGCCTAACCTTCAAGGCCCGTATCACTAACCATAGACTTGAGCTCGTCTTACTCAAGACAGCTTTTTGCACCTGAACTTAATTTCCATTGCATTCCGTTACCCATCGCACGCGTGTATTCTCGAGATCGAATGTGCGATCTTGAGAATGCACGTCCGATCGACAATGGAAATTCTCACGTGCAAAAGGCTGACTTGAGTAAGTCCAGCTCAAGTGTGTGGTTAGCGATCCGTGCCTTTAGCTCTTCTGCTTTTCTGCCCATTTTCTTTTGATCTGCAGATGAATATGACGCGTGCCGAATGGTGGCTTGCATCTAATTATTACTTAGTAGGGCAAGGCTTTGCGCACAAGCATACGTGTAGATATTTCCTGAAAATCTTGGAACAAAAAACAAATTTAATTTATATTCATGCTGGTTTTTTTTTCATCTCAGCAGAAAGTAGAATAGCCACCATATATTACCATGGTTTTTTTCCAAAGGAAATTAACACCAGCAGCGTAGCATCACGTAACACTGAAATATGTGCCAAGCAGCAAGCGTTTTTCTTTGTCGCTTTGCTCGCTTTAATATGTGAGTTCGGAAACGCTGCTGCTGCTTGATTACATACTTAGAACTCATAACTTATGCCTCATAGTTTCCTATGCAGTTAGATGAAAACTTGAAAGAAAAGTAAAGAGCGTACATTAGTCAGGCCTACTTTCAGCTTTTGATTAGAAGATAAATGTACTTTTGAAATGGTCACGCTTCTGGGTCGTCGTACCCTACTGCGTGAACTCGATTTCATCTGTATTTGCAGCTCCATTATTGACTCATAGGTAAGGGTTGTAGATTCATAATATCAGATAGACCCAACGCGTCGATTATTTATTATTTATTCTAGAAAATGACGCAACCTGCTAGCAATTTTCTGATGTAGAATCCAGGCCATCCATTGTACTGGATATTATTTATTTTTGTTTGTCTTATGACTTTCTATGCATATTTAGATTTATTTATTAACTTGAATTAGAATTGTTCGTGTTCAAGTATATTAAATATGCGGCCATTGGTCAATGAATACTGCATGTAAACGAGCTTTTTCAAATGATGATTTTCTTTTTAAAGTTTAAAACTGTAACAAAAGTAAATTCGATTTCTTAATTATTTCTAAATTCTAGATTGAGAAACAAAATGCAGTTTTGGTTTAAACTCACCACCTCAATCCGTGTAAATGTGCTGAAAATCAATCTCAAAATTCCAAGTTCTGGTGTAAACTCTGAATTAGCGCCTGCTGAACATCATCTGCCAATGTGCACTTTTTGACGATGCTTTTGCTCAATCCTGATTTCCTTTTTGGTCCGTTTGCGTTGATGCAGATTGTGTTTGCAAGAGTGAAATGAAATAGCGCTTCGTTGGTTCAATGGTTTTGCGATGCATTCAGTTGGCAAACGTTGTGGTGGAAGTGAAAACTCGCGTTGTGCAGACATGGCCTTACGCACACAGGCTTATCAAGAGAAGCGAGCCGACCAATCAGGTGAGGTGAACCATATGCTCTGAATTATTCAATGTGGGGGACCCCTCATCCACCACCACCAATCCCCCATCTCAAGAAACTACAAAGCCACCTTGTGTTTGTTTGTTCCACCACAGGCAAACGCGAGCTCCTTTGTTTTAATTAAATTTCATATATGCGTGAAAACTGAATGCGTCGTTTTGATGCGCTATTAGCTGGCGCGAAGCAGTTTAACTTAATTGAGAAAACACTGGCACTGGGTGCACATACTTCATCATGATTGGTGTGATTTTGAGCGGAAAATCGTTACCGGCACTTATTACACCACGAGCTCTATAGCTAGTTGATGCGTTGCTGGCAAGAAAGACTTTCCGATGCTGGCCATGCTGATCCGCCGTAGTACAGTTAGAATTTAACCCAGGTTAGATTAGTGTTACTGTGCCTCTGTTGAAGTGCGCATGCGCGCACATGGACACCGCATATCGGTCACTAAAGCTCAGTGCACTTTTATTTTCACAATGCATGCTCACCATCCAGGTGCTGATGCTTTTCTGCGGCTTCTTCTATGCCGCTCCCCACTCTGCAATTAAGAGTTCATGCTCTGTAATTACTTAATTAAAGAACGCAATAATACACTAATTATAATAATATTAGGCCTTCGTTGGTGCCGGCGCAAGGTGAGCACCAGCCTCTCAGCTTGAGAATTCAGACGGTGGGTGGGTGGGTGGTTGTGCATGGGCTTGAGGTTGTAGCAGCACCTGTTGGACGAGCGTGGGCCTAGTCGTAGATCTTATCGGACGATCTGGCCTGACAAAGAACACAAAACACAGACCAGTTCCGCTTCCACGTACATGTAGGCGAGCGTTTCATAGTCGGTGAAAGTGCGTGCTAAGTGGGGTCTAGGCCTAAACGACGTGGGCACCTAGGGATGGAAATTCTGTTCACTAAACTTTGGTGGTCAACTTGGTTGCAGCATTTTTACTTTTTAGGCAAATTTCCTTTTTTTTTTTAAATTTGGCTTTTCTCTGTTGCTAGACAACATGTATTGCCCGTATGGTATTGCGTTGGTGAAATGGCCGCCAAATGAGTTTCCGGAACTGCGAGGCCATTTGTAAATGCCACGAGAACTTTGCGTGCGTCGAGCGTCCCCAGTGGCCGACGCTCTGAGCGCTCTGAAAGTTGCCGTGTGCATCCAGCTAGACGAAATGGCTGAGGAATTGATTCCCAACGAATTGCGAGTATTTTTTCGGAGGGAAGAAATATCAATAAAAAGCGGCAGAAAATTGGAAATAATCGTCACCTTAACAAAAGCAACGTCTGTGTGGTCGACGTGATATGTCAGTGACCTTGCCACTCCCAGAATGCGTTTTCTTCCTCCTCGTCTCGTTTCTCCAACAGCATGCTTTCCGATTCAAATGCTCAATTAAAAGAAAAGAAATGTCTTCTGTCAACATTTCACTTCCTTTATTTCCCGGCGCTTTCCGATGATGAGAATTCTCTCTGCTCCGCGCTCGCCCGCCCGCCGGAAAGTGCACGCAATGCTGCGCCAACTGCCTTGGAGACCGACGCGGAGCCACGTTGCGCAGGTCTGCCGCATACTTGAACTCTTCGCTCGCTTCGAGTGCGAACTCGTGCATAACGAACCGACCCTTCGGGTGGCCATTAATTAGCCGTACGTATAGCACGCACAACCGAGGTGGGCCAGAAAGAAGCCGAAAAAACATTACTTTCTTTTCCTGTATTGTTTTTTGCTGGCATTCTTCTTGCTGCAGCCTCTGCTTGCATCCGAAGCACAATGCTTTGTTTCACGCATACACGCTGCTTTATTGCGCGCAGTTTATTGCACTGAATGTGCCATATGAATGGCACATTAAATTGGAAAAACAAAACTCAATTAGCAAGAGTTTCGAGATATTTTTCTGTATATTTTATTTGAATCCAAATTCGATATAATCATCGTCATTAATTTAGACGATTTATCGACGGCAGCAGCCATTACATCAATTATTACATCAAAATTATGTACAGAGTATGCATGAAACCGCAAATCATAACCTACTTGACTACTAGAGGATCATAGAAGATTGAAAGTAGATCAAAGTGAAGTAGGGCCTACACAACCTACTGCAATTAATCCGCCTTCTGAACAACAGAAAAAGCATAAGCACAGGTCTGCTTAATTAACCAACATCATGTAATGGCGGCTGGGTCCATCCGCTAAAACAGTCCTCTACAGGTAGGCAAATGGGAGGCTCTGGGGCATGTTAGTTCATCAGCTTACCTTATTATCGTCTCGTTTTTCATATCGTGACCTCTCGTTTTTCACGTGATCTTGCTTCGTCGCAATATCTACGCTGCCAAAGCTAATTTCGCCCTACTTAACGTCAAGCAATGACCTTTCACTTTTATTTTCTCTGCGTTTGTTTTATTGCAATTCAGTTGATAAGACAAGCAGAGAGGATAATGACAGGAGAAAAGAGTTCTTCGTATTCCCAGTGTTTTTTTGTAATTTATTCTACCAACAAAAAATGTGTTTTCAGACAAATTATTCAATGTTAACAAGTGAAACTTGCAAGGGAACTTCCATCGCCGCAGTAAAAAATCTTGCGCCTGCAAGGCTAGACTGTCATTAGAGGCTTAAAACAGTGTGATATTTCTCAGCTATATTCCCAAATTAAAGGAAATCACTGCGCACTAGGGCGTTACTATAATGCCAACATAATATCGTCTGCTGCGTTTGTCATAGTCGGATGTTTTGACAAACATTCACGACCAGTGGGCTTTATGAATAGGTTTGGATAACTAACCACATGCGGACTTGAGCTCGTCTTAAGTCAGCCTTTTGCACTTGAGAATTTCCATTATCCAGCGGACATCGCATTCTGGATATTGAACGACTGCGATCTTGAGAATTCAACGTGCGATCGAAACGAAATTCACGGGCATACTGTATAACGATGCCTTGAGTAGCCTAAGACAAGCTCAAGTCTGTGGTTGTAGTGATACGGACCTATTGCTTTTGGAAACGAAACTAGTGGCTTTTGTGAGCGCGCAATGTACGAGTGAAAGTTCCCCTTTAAAGCC
The DNA here is from genome assembly GCA_034700265.1 of Polyzonium germanicum. NCBI lineage: Eukaryota > Metazoa > Arthropoda > Diplopoda > Polyzoniida > Polyzoniidae > Polyzonium > Polyzonium germanicum. Next base: position 7,501 of record JAQIYI010000057.1, read on the forward strand.
CGAATGTTGATTAAGAAATAAAGCTCCTGCAGGCTAAAGTCAATTGCCTAACTTGTTAAACGCGCATCACAATGTCCCTGGGCACAGGTCACATGACAGGTGGGCGCCATCACCTGTACACTGAAAAATTCGCGCCATTTATTTGCTTTGTGCTGTTCAGTATTGGCCGTAGATTCTTGTTTGTGCAAAACTCGTTATGTTATTGGCTGGCTCGATCGCAATGCGAGAGGTGAATGACCACTGCGATTGCGCGGCGTTATTTTCAGCTGACCGACCGACAGTTGACCGTCAATCGCGGACTTTTCGCTCCCATGCACTCTCCCTGTCTACCGTCCGATCTCCAGTGTCGATTTCATCGGAAACTTGTTTTTGTCCTTATCTGCTACTGGACACCTTATGCGACATGAACGCGTTTCGAGTAAAATAGAATTATCGCCTCTACGGCCGGATTCGCATTGTGCGATTTTTATCGCGCGACGCGACGAGCACTTTTGTTAAATAACTGGTTTGACCAGCTCTCTCAAACAGATGTTTGCCTGATCGAAATCCCACTCCTGCTAAAAGATAACCATCCAGCAGGCCTACTCAAACACCATCTCGCGCCCCCATGCATTGGTGGGTCTACTGCGTGTAGGAAGTCGTTAAGCCGGCCATTTCAAGTTCGATCAATTATACGATACCGGAAGACCTTCGAGGTTGTTAACGAGCCACCAGGTTCGATCGACGCCCGGCCCAATAAACGCTAAAATAAATTCATGTTAGCATTTCCAATTTAAAACTAGACGATAATTGCACGAGAGGATATTAACAGGGCAACCATTTTGAATCTTGCGGCTCATTCACGCCAAAAGCTAAAACAGGAATTTGCTGAGCTAAGATGCGCGTCGAAACGCATCTTGCCTCGTTCAATCAAAAATCAATTTCAATGCAGTCAAAGATTTCTGGATGCAGTTTCTAGTTTTAGCTTCAGCACACTGGACCCTCAGTGGGCTGTGCGTTGGGTGGCCTGGCCCCTGAAGCATAATTGGCTGATAACCGTTTCTTTAAAGCAAAGAATACTTAGATGTATGATCTAGACCTATTTCGGATAATTTTAACTACTTTCTGGCAATTTAGAAAAATACTGCGACACTAGGCCTACATACAGTAGGCCTGTTGCTAAATTCGGTTGTCCATTGTGGAGCATGGCCATACAATGCCATGCTACTGAGGCCAGCTGTTCTAATCGCCGCTTGCATAATGAACGTTCAATTAATCAACGCTGATCCGTGCCTTTGTCCGCATCTTTCATCCAAATCTTGAGCGCATTTTTTGTCAATTCTTTCCGTTGACATTCGTTGTTCGAAAGTATCGAATAAGTTCACGGCAATTGGCGGTCCTTTGTAGCGCCTTTGTTACCGGAGCGTTCTGGGTCAAAATGGAAGCTAGAAAGTGATGCTATCTTTCTCGATGAGAAATAAATCGCGCCTGTACGAACAATCGCAGTTAGCGAGATGTTGCGATTTCACTTTGCAATTGTTCGGCCAGTCGATACCACTCGATTGGATCGTCATTGGCTATTTCGTTACGCACAATTTATTTCGTCTGTGTGTGTGTGTGTGTGTATGAAAGTGTGAAACAGTCAAACAGATGTCAAGACGTTAATAAGGCTCAATTTGGTTATCGTGTGCGAGTTATTGTTATGAAGCCGCGTTCACAGTAAATGCTAAAACTAGAACCTGAAGCAAAAAAATGTGGCGTAATATAATCTTTGCTCGTGCGTATCTTTGCTTGCATTGAAATACCTTACCTTTTTATATCTTAGCTTTGGATGTGAACGCATAAACTAGCCAATTATGCTAAGATATATATCAATAAACTCATGTATTAGCTTTTGTCGTGATTTGTGAACACGCCATTAAAGCTTACATAGCATCCTAGCTAGAATGCATGCGGTGCCGTGTCGTACGACGTCGTACGATGCGCAGTCACATGAAATCAGAAATTCTTTGCAATTCCGACATGCGAAAGAATCCTATGACGTCATTGCATGACAGTCATATAGAATTCTGAACAGGTTAACTGGTTAATTCGGCTTCGTGCGACAGCGATTTCATCCCGTTTCTATTCGCACTATACACCATGTAATATTTTTAGGCTTCACATTATGGCCACTAGGTGCGCTGCGGGCCTCATTGTTAAATTGCCACCCGGTCGACTGTTCGTGGCGGTTGCTAAATGTTGATTCAATGGCAAGGTCGACTGTTAATGGCGGTGGTCACGTGACCACCCTAGCGGATGCAGTATTCGAGTTATATGATTTATGGACGCCATCTAACGGTATGAGGTCAAATCTCAAGAGGACAAATTGTTTAAAATAAGATTTGACTTGATGTCGCTAGATGGCGCATTCAAATCGTACAGTATACACCACGTAACTGGAATACTGCATCCGGTAGGGTGGTCATGTGTCCACCGCCATTAACAGTCGACCTTGCCATTGAATGAACATTTACCAACCGACATGAACGGTCGACCGGGTGGCAATTTAACATTGATAGCCGCAGAGCACCTAGTGGCGATAATGGAAGCCTCAAAAATATTACATGACCTGTTACAGGCTCTCTAGTACAGTAGTCGGATGCAATCTTACGTCGCCTAGCAACCGCTCGAAACAAAAAGGGCACCTTGACGATGGGCAATCACTGAAGGCTTGTGTCTAGTTCTTGCCATCATCCAGGCAGCTACAACAAGTCCATTAGACGGAACGCCGTTATTCACTCGCGATTGGCCAGTTGTTCTTTATGCTTCTCATGAGTCTTCGGGCTTTTACCGCGTGGCGGCGCCCCCTTTCATTTTTGTTGCAATTAAAAGCGGGAAAGCGTCTTATTCTCTCCACGGTCGTACATACAGGTCTGGAAACACCCTGGACTTTCTGTCTCGCTTAGCGAAGAAGTTTTTACTTAACCTTGCGCCCACTCGATGTCGCTGCGATCTAGTCGCGACGTATCGAGCACGGTGTAAGACCGTGGTATCGGTCTTACGTATAAGACCGTGCCCGATACCACGGTGCTCGATACGTCACGACTAGATCGCAGCGACATCGAGTGGCCGCAAGGTTAAGTAAAAACTTCTTCGCTAAGACGACCGCCCCCCTCACTACTGAAAACCGGTTCAGTTTCCAGACCTGTATGTAAGACCGTGGTCACAAATCAGCAAAAGCAATGCGTTACGTCACGCATCCTCATCTCAAGCGCTAAATTTGAATGTGCTAAAATAGTTTTCAATTTATGAAAATTAGTGGAACCGTAGTGAAATTAGCAAAGTATCCATTTAATCAATAGTTTATTTATAATACTGTTTCTCCAGCGACATGCCGCCCGGGACAGTAGGCCTACCGTTCTGGCCTGAGTACGGCTCCACCGCATTTTTTTGCCGGTCCAACCCGGGAAGTTCCGGAGTAACTTTGGAATTGTTGGAACCCATTTTTTTCCCGGGTGGAATCTGGCCCTGTTTGACCACTTTGTCCAGGTTGCCAGAAAATCCTTTATCTGCCATATTGAGTGCCAATCACCAAAGCAGTCTGGCAGATACCCTTATCTGGCAACATTAAGTGCCAAGATGCTAGCAGACAGCAATACAATATCCGTTCTATTTCTATCAGGCTATATTTTGCCCGGTGGAGACACGGGCCAGGGCCACATTCAGGCCACAATGGCGCGGCTCGGGTTGGCTCGCTAGTCACAGCACGGGAGGGCACGGCTCGGGTACTTTTTGGTGGAGAAACAGTATAATGGTTTATTTATTTTTAATTATAGCTCCGCCATGGATAGGCCTAAGTAAAGCCAATAAAAGCATGAATTTATTTAATTAATTATACATGTAGTATATCAAATAATATTAATAAAAATTGTATAAATTAAATAATTATTATTTAATTTATACAATTGTATATTTGGATCCATTTAATGCATTTTTTAAGTTATTTTTTTTCTATATTTTTTATAGGAAAAGCAAGCGATGTTGTATCCTTTCTAACTTGCACGTTAATAATGCTGCATATAATTCATTTATTTACCATCTCAGAATATGTCAGTTACCAGTAATTGTTTATACTTAATTTCACACTTGGCACACCAAGAAATCGTCGGTGGTTTATCAAATACTTCTGTATTTCGACGCCTGGTATTTCGCCGCATTTGTCGTCGTCGAGTTGTTAATATTCGCCTACAAAGGTACAAACGCCACAAAAACAAAAATAGATTGGAATTAATTTCTCCAACGAATTGAGTCATTGCCAGAGGGTTCATCTAATGTTTTTTTCATATTGCTTTTGACAGGTCTTGTCCTGCCGTATCCAGGTGGTCTTCTAGCATCTGAATTATTGCTTTTGGCATTCTTGACTGTCGTGGAAGCCTCCAGGAACTTCCTAGGCAATAAATAACTTATAAAAATTATGACAATCTTCGATAAATTCGCATGCGAACTCATCACCTGACTACTTTTCTTCATGGTCAAATTTGAGAATTGAAGCTTAAGCTTACTTCTTTTTTTGCAGGTCGCAAGGGAAACCTTACTGAACACGTTCTGGCCGTGGTTCTGTCGCTGGTGCTGACCGTGCCGTCGCTCGCCGGAGTGTTGTACTACCTCCTGTGGCAAACGTACGTGTTGCGAGTCGAAGTCATTCTTGTGTCCTTAAAGTTACTCTTCCACGCCCTGCAAATCATACTCGCCATTTTCTGCATCGTCAATTTTTCTCGTTGAACTCTTTTGAGGAAAATAAATTATCCATTTTTTAAATTGACATTTAATTTTAAGACGCTGTTTACACTACAGATCAAAAGTACGAGCTCTGACAAAAAGATTAAGAGATTTAACGGACATGGTACGTTCATATTATGCCTTGTGAGTTTCGTTGCTTTTCTTAAGTGAAAGGTGCAAAGAGTCAAATTACGATAAAAATAATTGTGGTCAAGAATAAAGGACAAAGGAGCATTAGCTAAGCAGCGATTTAGCGATTTTTTTTATACACGTTCATGAGCAAAATGTGGGCCAAATCGCAGACGCAATCGCTGCCTCGCGAATGTAAAGACAAAAAACACGTACTTATACGACTAGAATTGCCGAATAGAAATTGAGGACTAAGGTAACATACAAGCTTACATGAATGTATGCGAGATTAATACTTAAATTATCAAGTTAACTAGTTAGCTTACCGTAGTTATCTAATTATGCGTATAGTTAAAGGACACGCACGAAACACAAAGGCGCCAAGTTCACAATTCAGTCAAATGTTCAGATTGATCATGTGTACACTCATAAAAGTTTCTGCTCTAGTGCCGGCTAGGGGCGTAGTTTTAACGCTTGTGCGTAGATCCAACCATTTGCCACTTTCTAGCAGAAACTGCACTGAGACTATTTAAAAAAATAATGGGCCTAAATATTCAATCTTAAGGTGGCCATTCATTTATGGCACAATACAGAACAAAGAAATTCATAAATAAAACCTATCACAATTCAGATATATGAGGGAGTTAGTCTTGTTTTAAACAATAGCGTTCCCAACAACCACCTCATGTAGATACATGAATACATTGTACATGAAAATGACGGCAGTTTCTCTTTGAGCGATCGATGACGGCTCAAAAAGAAACAGCGGTCATTTAACAATAGGGTCAATAGACTCAATTGTTTCTATTATGGTAAGTTCTAAATGGTAAATAAATAATTAAAATTGTAAATAAATAGTTAAGATTCTAAATGAATAATTTAAATGGTAAATAAACATGGAAATTAACAGTTTCTCTTTGAGCGACCATTTGATTTCTTTTTAGAAATTAAATGACCGCTCAAAAAGATAATTGCCCTAAATTATCATACAGCCAATACGACTTCTATTATACATATTGTATACTCATATATTGTGAAAGCCACTACAGGGAGAAAGCTCACTAATACTAATTAATTAATTTCAATTAGTTATTTAGACTTCAGATACAAGTTAACTATTTACATAGGATAAAATCACAAGTGAGAACGTCAACAGACCTGGCTCAGCTGTCGATGATCACGATCGCTGAAGCGTCAAACAGCCGATTTTAAAAGTGCAGAAGAAAAGCAAAATGGACCATTGTGACGTCATCTATGTGACCCTGAGCTGCGCCATTGCCCGCAGCAAAGCTTTATTTTCTTCCTTCAACTTGTCTTTCTCAGATTCCGAAGTGAGCATCACCTAAAAAGGGAGGAAAACATATTTTCTCTGTAATTGAGTGAAAACAAAGAAAATTCATGGTGCGGTGTTACGTATCACTGAATGGAGGCCTACCCTATGCAGTCGGCTGACTTCTTCTTGAAGACAACCGATCTTATGGTCTTTCTCAGCCAACAACTCCAAGAGACTGCGGTTCTCTTCTCGAGCTCTTTCCAAAAGCTAAAACACAGAGATATATACAAATCAGCTATCAGGTTAGGCACAGCTAGTTTTAAGTTCAAACAACTCACGTCCTCCAAACTCTCGGTGTCGGGTGTGTCGGGTCTACCGTTGGATGTTGCTCGGCAACGTCCGAGTCCGATCGTTGGCGTCGTGGCGCCCGTGGACGTGATCGTCGTCGACGAAGTGGTGCTTGTCGTCACGACCGTCGCCATTGCCTCTTGTTTCAGGCTCATCGTTGAGTCCGACTGGTTGACCGTGCTGTCGTAATCCTGGTTGTCTTCGTCATCAGCGTCCAAATCGGAAGGGCTGCCAAAAATTAAACGAAATTGTCCGTGTTTTGGTTAGTCTGTTCATAAATCTTAATGACGTAGACGTTCAACTCTCGCACGTTCCTGCATATGCTCATGATGTGACTAGTTTATGATAATAATGTAGAGAATAAATATCTGCCTTTTATTTCTGCGACGGAACACTCTGGGCATCCTGTCCTGTGCGATTAAAAACGAGAGAACCCAAATTAAAATTAGAATAATGGCTGGATTAAATAGACGCAATTTAAAATTTAGGGCACACATACATGGGCTTCACTGGAATGATTAGTGTTCTTGTCCTTGTCGGCGCTTTCGTTGAGCAACGTGTTCTTCTTGGTTTCCGCTGACACGCACAGAAGTCCATCGTCGTCTTCACCCGTGCTGCCACCAGTGCTCTTAAGGAAAAACATAAAAACCAAGAATTAGAATTTGAATTATAGAAAAAAGATTAATCTAGGCCTAGAATATTCTTGAGTGAGTCACTCAATTATGAGCAGACGTGAAGTCCGATGTAAGTAGTCACACAACCTTAAAAGGTTTGAATACTTGTAGGCCTAGATCCCCCTAATACCCTATAACTCACCAGGGTGCACAAGAAATTCTCAAAAACAACATGAGGAATTTGAGAGCGGAAATTCCTCAGATGCCGGTCAGATGAAATTTACGTTTATGGAATGTAGCATTGCACGAATTCTAGGACTAGGACAGGATATCCTATACACACCTCCTCCTCCTCATCATGTCCAGTTGTCCACCCCCATAAAACTGCGTTAACATTTTAAAGCTGCATTGTCACAAGTCCTCCTACATGTATGGGTTTTATTCGGCCTAAGGATTGCGCACAAATCCAGACCCCCTTGGATTGCGTTTTAAAATAAAAATCAGCTCCCGAGCAAAACAACAAACAAATACATGGACACTAAAGCGTAATAGGCAAACTGTACGAGGTCTACGAATTTTATGTCCATGAGGATTGACGAAAACATGACATGCATTGGCACCTCCTTTACAATACAAGAAGATAGGTCATGGACATATACAAATGCCTCAACTATTCATATCATCCTGCAAAGTGTAAACAAACCAAGGAAAAACGACGAGATAAGATTTACTTAACAGCTTGCCTACATTACTTCACGCCAGACTCACACACACTTCTAAATGCCATTCGTTGGCCTACAACGTAAAAGCACGCAAAATGGAATCGGTATAGGGGCCCGCGATTATAGATTATCATAAAGGAGCTAAACATAAGGCAGCTCGAAATTAACGTCAGGATCGACGAACAAGAACCACATGGCCTGCAGGAATAACAAACAGGCCTGCATGCATGCGAAATAAAAATGCTGCTCATGCAGATGCGAATTTCAAGTTTGAACAAAGGGCGTTAGATATCTGCGCAAAGAAAAAGCCCTTGTTTCTAATTTCTATCCAAATGAATCATATAGGCCCATACACAGGCTCCATTCCTACTAGGCTAGTTAAATATAATGCGAATGTCTGTGTCAGATACAATTCAAATGAAATTTACTAAACTGCTGCAGCCCGTGCAGCTTTTGCATAACTTACATTAGGTCTAAGAAAAATATACTATTTCCTAAGGGCTAGTAAGGTATAAACACTATTAGGTTAGGGAGGATGGCGTACTGTTTATACCTCCGTTGATGGCAGATGTACAACGCCGGTCGAGCGCCTTTTCTCCCTTAGCTTCCTTCGGTCCCTCTGCTGTTTACCCTTGTTGTTGGGCCTTCCGCCGACGCCTCCTCCTCCGCCACCACCACCACCACCGCCGCCGCCGCCCCCGCCTCCGCAACCGCCGCCACGCTTGGCGTCCTTGATTCTGCTCGTAGGCTTCGGCGAAGTGTCATGGCCGTCAACCGCGTGATGGCCGCCGCCACCGCTGACTCCCAAGCAGCTCGACGTGGACCCATCGCCGCCACCGTCTCCCGCCGCCTCCTGCTGCTGGCGATTGCTGGCCGTCACCGTGCCTCGAGTGCTGCGCGCCACGCGGACTCTCGATCGGCGAGTCGACAGCTCGTACTCGGGATCGAAGTCCTCTTGACTCACAGAACTGGACGCCATCTTTGCGCGTGAAAAACTGACAATTCAACGACTTAGGCCTACATGTAGGCCTAATTCTAGTCCGTCAAAATTTATCTCGATTATCTAATTAATATTTGAGCCCATATTATTCTAGCTGATACCTTGGCACATATGCAGGGTTTGAGAGCTGCGACCTTACGTGTGAAGTTGCGTCAAAAGAAAACAATTGCCGAAATGACGCCGCAAGTTGGAGCAAATTGAACCGCAGACAGGAATCAAAGGATTAAAGGCGCATTCACACACGCCCGCGTCAAATGGCGCGCGATGACGTCACTTCTTCAGCAACGCTACAGTACGAGACCACGTGGTAGGCCGACGCACGTTGACGCACAAGTGTGAAAGTGCCCCAGAGTATGCGAGCGCCTCCAAGCGAACAAATAGAGAACTATAAAATAAACCACACTTCCGGTTGGGAAATTTAAACAGATAAATACAATTTTTTAAACCTAACACTAGCCTAAAATAAATGCGACTAAATTCAATTAATGAACCTTTCAAAAATTAATTATCCTAATAAAATAGCTGACAAAACTATAAAGTATAATAAATACAATTCAATTAAGCCTAATCTATTTATTAGACAAAACATCATGGGCTTTCAATACGTTATTTAAATCTAAAAATCATGCTTAGGCCAACACATCTACTGAATTTGTTATAAAACATACAAGATACTTTTGCGACGTAGTTTCATCAACTGAAAAAATACGTCGAATTCAGAACGCTTTCCAACTTGTAGGTTCCTGTGAAAACAAAATAAAATACAAATGTCAGACTATAGGCTTTAACTAAGCGAAGATAACAAAAAATAAGGTTAGAATAAAAGAGAGGGAGAAGGCTTTGATTGTTACCCTTCCGAGGGATCCTCATCAATGTCCTGTTCAACCTCTGCTTCATCGAGTCGACCACAGAGCCATCATTGTTCAAATCACTTTTCCCAGCAGAGAAAAAAAAAACATTAGACCTAATATATTATATTTTTATTTTTATTGCAATAAATAATGGCTGTTTACTCCTTGGCGTAACTGAATTTTCGAAATAGGAACGAAGCCAGATCCTCCAGGATTGGTTCGCTGTGAAGAGCCACAAATTGTTGCCGACAAATCTACAGATCAAAACATATAGTAGAAAACCTTGTCATCTGCGTTCAATAAACTAAATAAAAAAAGTTTAACCTTGTTCATAACGTGGACTGTCGACGGGTGAGTCCAAAAGCAATCATGGACGGACATGAAGGTTATTCCAGCCCTGTAAAATGAAAAGTATATTTCTCTAACTATTTTAACTACCGTACGGTACCGTACAGTAAGTGCTCTTATACTACTCTCACTTTCAAGTAAGTGAAGTAACACACACCTTTGGCAATATAAAGACGTCAACATCATGTGGGTGGAATCCAATGAGTGAATAAAATTCGGTGGAAATGCATTCCGTTGTTTCATGACGTTTGGCCTCCTGAGAAAAAGTTAAAAAAAATTCCTCCACCGTTGCAGTTTAAAAACGAAATAAAAAAAAACCCAGAAATTTAAAAATATACTAAATCACACATACTGCGATATATCACAGGCTAAGTAGTCAGTTTTGTCACCCTGTAAAATATTAAAAAATAGTAATTTATAGTTTTTATACAATAGAAATTCTCAAGTATTGTTTGACAACTGGTACAACAAGGTCATCTAGGGTTGCGCGATAAAAATTTCACATTTGGAAGCCAACTTAATGTTAACTTGAAAATTGCATCTAACCATTCCAACGGTTATGCCCGCTTTCTTCAACTTTTGATACGGCTGAACGACGGGCAAGCCAAGTGGCGTAACCCACTCGACCGGTTGTCCGCACACCTGCGAGATTTGACGAGCACTTTCCGTGAACCAGTCCTGCCGCACACAAAAAATACGAATATTTACTCAATGAAATTTTGCAATGTAAGCCTTTTGGAAAATGCACACAAACCTGAATCTCCTTGGCAGAAGAGAACATCTGTTGCAGACTTATAAAGGTTTTCTGAGACAAGTATAAGGCGGCCTGGAACACCTTGTCCTGCGGGAAATCATCGATCTCCTTCAGCTGACGCATAATCTGCAACCTCGCTCCGTACCGTGTGACACCATACACCGTGGTCATTACCGTCTGCTTTATCACCTATATTTAACAGTTTTAACTGGTTGTAATTAAGTTTCAGAAATACATCTGTATGACGTAGTCATTTTGTAAGGCGTGCATTTAACTAATTAACTACTTTTCGCTTGACGTGGCCTTCCAATATTTTCGCAATTTCGATTCCGTTTGCAGCGTCAACCAGTCTGTGCTGTTCGACCTAAAAAAATATAAAATCATCGCGTTATCGGATTTTACTGCCGGTATTTTACATTTCTATAACTAAAAAGACCTAAACATCTTACTTCAAAACAAGTGACAACTAGTTTACCTCTATATAATACACCGAACAAACTGACCAATTGAGCGACTCCATTGTAAACGTCCTGCGGAGTATCCAGCGCACAGAGATTGACTTGTTCGGCGCCTTGCTGGTCGCGACCCAATGCGGCGTAATGCTGAAGACCATTGCAAGATCCGTCCTATTTGACATTTTTATTTAATCGAATTAAATCACATGTAATAAAAAAATTAATAAAATCAAGGAAATATTTTTGGCGGACAATAAAATGATGAAGTAATGACCTGGTGAATTGGCAAATGACAAATGTATTTAGTTGAATCCGGTGATCTCACTGCTTTGGCTACTTCCATGCAGCATGCGAGTGTCTGCCATGGCTCTTCAGAGTTCTGCCACCACTTTCTGCCCTTGAATTCCCAAAAATAAAATTGCAATTATTAAAGAGAAACTTGGTTTTTCATTAATTAACACTGGCTCGGGCATACTGTGAGAGGCCTGTCAGCTGAATCGAGGATTTCATCCATGATCTCGTTGGCAAAACGTAAACGTTCACTGACTGGATCTCTGAAACGTGAAGTAAATGACAAAATCAAAAGTGCGCCTAAAGTATGAACATAAAACCGTGGCCGTGTTAAATAAAACACACCTTTTCATCAAGCCAGTCAAATTAACGATCTGAATCTTCAGCCAATCCAAACCACGCTCCCCAAGCGGTTCTCCCTTGGCGAACAGCAGCACACTCCTAGTAACGTCATTTCCTAAAAACAGACACGCGGTTCTGTTTAATCAATTAATTGTTTTAGGCCAAAAGGGATATCCAAATTAAGATAAAAGTTTACCCAAGTGGTTAAAATGTGGAGGAATTGGATACACTCGTCCTCGAAAATCCAGATTACAAGGAAACCAAAAGACCCTTTTTCTGAACTGTAATTTGTTAGTTATAGGATACATAAAAAAAAAGATTCCAGTTAAAGCACCTGAAATAATTACAGCGAATTATTAATTTAGACGACATAGCTTACATGATTAGCTATGGAAAGTTTGTAGAGGGTGTCACACCACAAGCTGTGCATGTCAGCTTTCTTTTGCTTCAGTTTGTTCCTTTCCTGGTAGAGTTTCGCCTTATTGTATTTGCTCAATTCACTAGGCAAAAAAAGAAAAAAAGAACCCCAAATTCAACGCAAACAAAAAGATGCCATAAATGAAATAATAAACACTCGGATTACGTACGTGGGAATTTGCGGTAATGGCGGGCACGTGGATGCGGGCGGAGATATCTCCAGCTTATCGTCACCGTTCTTATTGAAAACCCCGATGATTACGTCCAATACCTGATAAAATCGCAAACAAATTGAAAGAAAACAATTTCCGAACTGGCGTCGCAGGTTATGTCTATTTAGTTCACGGGTGCGTTGATGATCCATGCGCATTCGCCCAGCTGATTCAACGAATCGTAGATCGGAAACATTTGGTTATTCGACACGCTCTCAAGCGGATTGGTGCGCTGATGGTCCAAGTTCGATATACGTATCAGTTTGGCTGCAAGCAACAAACACAATAGAAAACAGAATTACATATTATATATAAAATATTAAAATTGAAAATAAAATAAATAGGGCTAAAACAAATAAAGAAAGCCACTCAAAAGTCATTAATATAAAAAAAACTGGTTTTCACCCGATGAAAGGAGGTAGCCGCCACTCCGCAATGACGCCCATGGCAAAGGAGGAGAAAGCATCGGAAGTTCTCCGGCTGCAAAAGTCAAGTTCTCTTTGGGCGTCGATCGAAACAACTTAACCAGTACAGGATGAGGCTTAAATCACAAATCAATAAAAAAATGAGGTATCAATGCGCCGCTGGACCAAGAAAAATAAAAGACAGGATGAACCTACTTTGATCTCCTCCTTCATTCTAGTCCTTGAGCTCCGGTAAATACTATAGAAAGCGGGTATCGGTCGCCTACAAAATAAACCGGGTAAATAAAATGGAATGAAGTTCTAGAAACAAAATGTTCAGAGATTAACTAACGGTTTATTGTTCCCGAAGAAATCTACGTTGATCTTCACTTCTTGAATGAGGATGTCGTAAAGGAATTTTCCAACCTGCATCAAAATAAAACTCATGTTAGCATAGTTAAAGAAATACATCCTCATTCAACGACGTCAATATGGAAGGACTGTGGCTGAATATAGATCCCAATAAAATAAAAACTAACTCCGCATAGAATGTGATGTGGCCACCAGATATCCCAAACGTCCTGCAATATAATTTTCAAAGATTAAACAAAGCACAAATTTAAACAAATTGTTAAATGCAAAGACTAACGATGGTTGGCCCCTCCAGCTGCTCGGAGCACAATTTCTCCCAGTACTGTCTCGGATTGTATCGAGACGTCAGTTCAGGATCTACGTAGTACTGGCAGTACTTCTGATACAATAGTTCTACCTACAATCGATTTAAGAAAGGGTTGAGTAACTTGAAAGCTCGCTTGCAGCTTGAGTGACAGAATAGCCACGTCCGTCAACGTGGTGGTCACCCCGGTGGGGCTGCCCATTTACCAAAGAGTGGGTAGACGTCATGTTTCGTGTTAAGTGGCAGAACAGCCCGCCCAGGCTCGGTCACTCACCCCAAATCCCACTTAAAATCTTTTACAACATTTTTAAGAGAAGCTAGTCGATCGTGTTAGGTTTGAATTACCTTTTCCACAATCCCTCGCTCTTGTTTCATTTTCACTAAGTACCTCATCATGACTTTGAAACCAATACATGAATGCAGCAAGGTTCGTGGATGGCTGAAGTTCTCAGACGACTCAGCCAATCTCCGTATTTCCTATCAATAAAATACCCAAAAAAAAAATAATTTCATCTTTTAAGTGCAATGTCCATAAGGTTGGAAGGAAACTTCGGCACGACCAAACAACGTAGATCTAATACCAGCTAACAACAGTTCTACACATTACCTCTTGCATGATGCTGACGTATGAAGAAGGTTCAAGCGCTATAAAAAATGGGTACAACACGATCGTCTTTCCGCTGTTACGTCCTACAAATTTTATAAGCAAATTATTGAAAACAAAGGGAAATAATTAAAATAAAATAAATAAGCCTTAGACGAGTACCCTGCGATTGTTTCTCCAAGAGTTTGACGCGGTTCCTGAACGATTGGAGCAGGATTTTGCGCCAAGCAGACTGATAAACTTCAAGGTGATGTTTCTACGTAATTTAATGACAATTTAAATAAGTAACCCGCAATGAATAAGTCATTTCGGCCATATTTCTTAACGATCGTTGTAAAACATACCAAACGTTTGACTTTTTTGGTTGGCACGGGCATCGTCTCGACAGATGCGACGGCAATGTCACTAGAAAGCTCCCGCGATAATTGCTCGCTGGCACTCTCCAAGAGACCTTCGCTGGCTATCGTCTGTCCACTCGGACTGTAGATATGATCCTAAGGAAATGTATACACTCTGTAATACGTGAAATAAATCTTAAAAAATCAAACTGTTGGCATGTTTGAAAGTATTTCGCCTACTTTAGGCCGTTCCTCATTGAGCGATGACAATAGATTGGACGCATACGGTGCACCAACTTCAGGACGATCCGGTTCAAAATTGGGCGACACTAAACGAATGACCTACATTCATCAAGGCAAAAATAGGCTTAACACTAACATTATTATAACGAAGTCTACTTCAAATACTTCATTAATTATAAAATTAAATACTTGAGACTTTTACAACGTAATTCAAGCTATTTGTTATGTTAGGCTAATTAATAATTACAGAGAAGGTTACCTTAAGGATTTGTTCACGTTGATCACCAGTAAACGAACATTCCCTATCAAGGTTAGCCAAGTTCAAACCCTGAAGACAAGAAAAAGTTTAGACAAAAACAGCATATTCAAAGAAATAGGAAAATGGGGTGGGTTGACTGTTGAGGTTCATTTACATCCTTTTTGACGTCTTCAAACAATTTGAGCACGAACTCTTCCCGCAAGTTGGGCAGACGAGCGACGCAATTGAAACAGCCTGCGTATGTCTGCAGATTCGGCTTGAGTCCTTCTCCGCGCAATCTGGACATGAGCTGTTGAACTCGAGTGAGGTTCGCCTGTTGTGCGGCAGCAATCAGTATGATGTTAAACAGGTGCACGTCGCTCGGTTTCAAGTTGATTTTCGACTGCCCCTGTCTTGTTAGATAGTGGAAAAGCGTACTGTGAGCGCGTGCAGCCTGGAACCGAAACAAAAAACCTTGTTTCACTGAATCATATTTAATCCTTATTCCTTAATTCAAATTAACTTAAGATAAACCAAGTAGGCTAATCTTTACGCAGCATTAGGCTAACCATGTTGCAGCTGACGCAAACGTCCAAGAAGGAACGCAACGAACTGTTGAAAATCGCATCCCTCGACTGTTCTTCCGTCGTCTTCTGCGGCGTTTTGAACAGCTCGTCTCGGTTGCTTGTAGTCGGATTTATTCGTTTCCTGAAAATGCATGAACGTGCCAGATCACAATTAAGATGATGTCGAAAGCCTAATAATTAAAGTAAGCATCAGATGCTAACTTTTCGCCTTTCAATGGCAACTCGTCGAGTTCATAGTCTTCTTCTTCTTCTTCCTCATGAAGGAGGTTGATAGACTCAGAACGCAAAGCCGGATCGGTGGATCTGAGGTCTAGCGTTTGTGCAGGGTCGACAACAACTTGCTCGAAGGGATTCACCTGACCAACGGCCAGGTTAAAATCTAACCCTTCATCCTTTTCAAATTCCTCTAACGAAGGTAATGTTTCCACCAGAGCATCGTTGTCCGAGTGCACTGGAGAAGAACCGATACTGACAGACTTTGAGCTTTCACGGAGCTCTAAAGCAGTCTCGAAGACGTTTACGCCGAGTCGCTTCAAAATATCTTCGGTTGGTGATTTCTTGACGACCGTCCTCTCTTCTGTTACGTTTCCTTTGCAATTTGTCGTTACTATAACGCGATTTAATGGAGAAAGAATGCACAAACTACATTAAGTAAAATGCTAAATTGTAATTAGGCCTAGTTAATTACTGCACCTAAAATGGCTAACGTCTACTGCTGCTGTACATGAGCCTTAAACTAGTTGGCTCATGTCATATCTTTTGTGAAACGATGAATACCGATGATGATCAATTGATACATGAACAATTAGCGTAGGGCTGTAGGCCTAACTAAAATATCATATTACCTTTGATGACCTCTGAATAAGCGTCTTTTTTCTTCCTTTTCTTTTTTAGCGTCTTCAAGAACACTTCTGGATTAGTACTTGTTGTTTGGGGCCGAACTAGGCCGTACTATAAAGAATTAAATAAACAAGATAGGCCTAAGATTGGACAATTTTTGATGCATTGAGGAACGTCGGCCGGCTAACATCTAGTCAGGGATCGGGGTGGTTATGCCTTATTTAACTCTTCAAAGGCCTACACAGAAACATCTCATTAGAGCTACATGCACATGCAGGACTAGAAACGAAGCCAACTCAGATATTTTCCAAACAATACTCAATAGTAAAGATGGAGGCAGTTAGGTACCCACAAGTAGGCCTACTTTAGGGTGCAGCGGCCTCGAACAGAGCTGACAAAGGGAAGGCGGCTTCAGATATCCGATGGACGCGCTGCCGCGATTCAAATACAACCTCCTGATCGTCGACCTCAACAGGTAAGACATTTTTCTTTCGCGGTTTCAACTTTTAACCGCCAAAAAAGAGCCGAAAAGTAGAGAAAAACCACAACGAAAACGACCATGCTTTCGCTGATCCGAAACTTCCACAAGAACTGATCAACGGTTGAACACCATCAGATCAATTCGCGAACACGGTGCGTGGCGCCTCCAGCGGCGCGAGTCCAAACTACAAACGTAAACAAGGAACCACGTGACCACAACAAACAAGATGGCCGACATCGTTGTCACCCCGCTCGGTAAGTAATTGCTTTAATCTTAATTTCACTGATTAGTCGTGGAAATTAATTTGGAAATGATTATTTTACTAAACTGGAGTATTTTGTTCTGTTTTTGTCACGCAGGCGCTGGGCAAGGTGAGCAAGCAAGCGCGTTTAGCAAGATCTCAAAGGAACGTACGCGTTCCATGGTATACAGGGTGGGGCAACAGAGGTAGGCCCTCAGTGCAGATCCTGCGATGAAGTTTAAGTTACGTGCATGACACATAGCTTTAAGGATTTATCAGCTTTAGATATGGATTCGGATCACCCTGGCTTATGGACCGACGATAAGCAGCTCGATCTACGCAAGATTTGATAGCTTTCTTTAGCTAACTGGAGGCCCACCCTGTATGGTTACATTTTGTGCGGAATTGTACAATCACACTATATGGGACCTTATATTTCAGACGTGGGAAGGAGCTGCATTCTAGTTTCCTTCGGAGGAAAGAATATAATGCTTGATTGCGGCATGCACATGGGCTACAACGACGAGGTGACAAATATTCCAGAGGAATATTCCAGACAAATATTCCATACCGTACCAGAGAAATTTCAATTACCGGTAGTATATTTCAAATAAAAATGTATGATCAATTAATTTAGAAACGATTTCCGGACTTCACGTTCATAAACAAAGAGGGACCGCTGACTGATAACCTGGACTGCGTCATAATCAGGTAGGCCTATATAAATTGACACGGCGAATGGAGTAATTAAATTTTAAGTTTTTGGCCAATTTTTACTTCCTTTCATAGTCATTTTCATTTGGACCATTGCGGCGCGCTGCCCTTCATGACCGAGATGGTCGGTTACAACGGACCGATTTACATGACTCATCCGACCAAGGCTATTTGTCCGATCCTCCTAGTTAGTTGGTTATTCAATAAACATGTATATTTATATTGAAATCCATTATTTCAAATTATTCAAATAATTTCAAATATGTGTAGGAAGATATGAGGAAGGTCTCAGTGGAACGGAAAGGAGAAACGAATTTTTTCACGTCGCAGATGATCAAGGATTGCATGAAAAAAGTCATCGCTGTTAACCTTCACCAAACGGTTCAGGTCATTAATATTACCTTCAATAGCTACATTGTAGTACTCCATTAATTACGGAACAAAGTAAGTCAAGTTTTTAAACCATGGATTGCGTTCTGATATGGAGTTATAGGTGGACACTGAGTTGGAGATTAAACCGTATTATGCTGGCCATGTCCTGGGTGCAGCTATGTTCCACATCCGAGTAGGCCAGACGTCGATCGTTTACACGGTAGGCCTAAATGCATTTTAATGTAGAAAAAATAAAATCTTAACTCACTAGCCTGTTGCCTTCTCCATGTACAGGGTGACTACAACATGACACCTGATCGTCATTTGGGAGCCGCTTGGATAGACAGGTGTCGGCCTGATCTGCTGATCACAGAGTCGACGTACGCCACGACGATCCGCGACTCGAAGCGTTGTCGCGAAAGAGATTTCCTCAAGAAGGTGCACGATTGCGTGGAAAAAGGCGGAAAGGTCGGTTCTCGTTCCATTTATCTGCAATGCATGTTAACATAAATATTGATCAAAGACCCACTGTTTATGTTTAGGTTCTTATTCCTGTATTCGCTCTGGGGCGCGCGCAAGAGTTGTGCATCTTATTGGACACCTACTGGGAGCGCCTAAACCTCAAAGTTCCCATTTATTTTGCTTTGGGTCTCACTGAAAAGGTGCGCCTTTAAAATATGCTACTAAATTCTGGAGGTTAAAAGCTTAATTTAAATTTAAAATAAAAAACAAATTATTTGTTTGTCTAAATTTTCTAGGCAAACAATTACTACAAAATGTTCATCACTTGGACAAACCAGAAGATCAAGAAGACTTTTGTGCAGCGAAACATGTTCGAGTTCAGGCACATCAAGGTTTTAACGCTTTCAGTTAACATAATTGTAAATATGCGCAATCAAAAGTACATATTTATATATTTTATTTCATATAAATGGAAAGCCATTCGACAAAGCTTACATCGACAATCCTGGAGCGATGGTCGTGTTCGCCACGCCAGGAATGTTGCACGCTGGCCTCTCGTTACAGATCTTCAAGAAATGGGCCCCCAACGAGAACAACATGGTTAGTTTAAAACACCCAGGAGCATGTTTAGATTTTGTTTGCCAGTTACTATTAGCACTAAGGTTGTTTTTGGTCCTATTTAGGTTATCATGCCAGGATATTGCGTCGCTGGAACTGTTGGACACAAAGTTCTGAGCGGCGCCAAGAAAGTGGAATTTGAGAATCGCCAAATAGTAGGATATCGTATATTATTATACTTATAAAATGCTTACTGCTCGTTATTTGAATAATCCGCATGCCTAAATTAATAATTTGTCATTACTCCGTTTTTGATATTCTTTCGTTTAATAATTCATTTAAATTGTACGTGTTGAGGTCGAAGTTAAAATCGCTGTTCAGTACATGTCGTTTTCGGCGCACGCGGACGCTAAGGGCATCATGCAACTGATCCGTCACTGCGAACCGAAAAACGTTCTGCTCGTTCACGGCGAGGACAAGAAAATGGAGTTCATCTGCCAGAAAATTGTGCAGGAATTTGGTACGTGACAGACATTTGGCATTTAACGGATATAAACAGCTAACTGTCAACTGTTTGACGGACTTTTATCGCGGACTTTTGTTATTCTCAGGAGTCAAATGTTACAAGCCAGCGAACGGGGAGACGGTCACAATTCCCACCAGTCCGAACATACCCGTCGACGTTTCCGTTTCCCTTTTAAAGAGGGAAGCTCGCCTCGCGGGTGAGCATTCGGGCCTGCGCCTATTTAATATCTTAACTAAATTTCATGCATAATTACTGTCATTAGCACTCTTGATTGACCAGAAATATTTTCTTTTCAATTCGGCAGACATGAATTATCCGGACTCGAAACGACAGCACGTCATGCATGGTGTTCTGCTAATGAGGGACAGCGTAAGAGACCAATTAACTTACATATCCAAGTTTGGTCGCTCGATCTCTTAATAAGTTTTCGAAATACAGGGTCTTCAACTGGTGGAACCAGAGCTGGCCATGTCGGCGCTCGGCGTTACGCCCCACCAAATTCGTTTCACGTCGTCAGTCGTGATGGACGATCCGGGTCCGGTGAACAAGACGGCGGAGCGGATCTGTCATCTCCTGAAAGGGTAAAGAAATAAAGAGAACCATTATAGTAGTTACTAGCCTGCAGACGCAACTAGGCCTAACTAGTTTTACTTGACTATAGTATGATGGCCCTCAATGGCACTAGAATTTTTTTATTGTGTTCGTGTGCGTCATTTGCAGAAAACTCAAAGATTACAACATTCAGCTACTGTCGGACGGGTCAGTGTCCATCGACTCTGTCATTATCAAAGTGTCCGCTTGCGACGATGACGACAGTAAAACCATTCTGGTTTCTTGGGCCTATCAAGTAATCCTCATTTTATTTAAGAGTTTCAAACTCTCCATTCAAACTTTAAGGTAATCCTTTGTTTGTATGTTTTTGAATTGAAAGGACGAAGAATTGGGAAGTCTGTTGTATTCACTGATGGAAAATATGGCTGCCTGATCAGATTTGGACATTCGCCATCCGCATCGCACTTGTCTCTTATCAATTGTAAAATTTATTTCCATTAAACTAGAGTAGCCTAGGGCTATGTAAAACTTTAAACTGCATCCAGAAAATGATTCTTACAGGTTGTATTAGATGCTACAGATAAGATAAATGTACATTTGCGTGGATGATTAGCCTAGGCCTCAGCTGTTCCAGCACATTTTAATGAGGCATGAAACCCATTTTCATAGATTACAAGTAACAACGTTGCCGTGACAGCTAGTTAGTTCGCTGTTTGTGTTTTGTAAACAGTCTAGTTTCCTTAATGAGTGAGGTAACGAGCCGACTGTGTTTGTTTAAACAGCTGCTTGACGCAGCTATTGTCGTCGGCAGTGCGCAACTTGAAAATATTGTTTACGCGCGAACAAAAGTTTTATAATAAAACTTAATGAAATCCTTTTATGCAATTCTGGAATTTCCGCCTCCTCGATCCTCCGGCCCCCTCAGTACATCTGCTGCACGCACGCATGGTTAGGCATTCGCCCTTTTGATTTTATAGCTAGGACACAGCTTCATTTCAGTAATTACATATACAAGTGTATTGTAAGAGAAAAAGTTCTAGAAATTCATAATGTCATCATTTTCATATTTAGGCTAGACTGTAGGCTATGAATTGTATAGGCGCACATCACAGCGTATATTGTCAGAGATAGGCCTACGCGTTCATTGTCAAAATAGGCGAGTGTAGAATGCATGTAGGCCTACGTATTGCGTAATTTTATAACAATGCTTTGCGTCTGAGAGAGTGATGGCAACAGGCTTCGGAAAGTAAATCATCCACGTTCATAAGTAAAATGCATTCTGACGGGGCTGACAGAGGAAAACAGAGAAAGGGATCGAGTGCAAACACATAAATATAGGTCTACCTGCAAAAAACCCCCTATATTACACAGCGTATAGAAAGTATATTATAGAATGTCGTGAGTGTTTTTTTTTGCGATGCGACGAATGACAAGATTCAAAAGTGTGATTTTGTGACGTCACGTCACAAAATCAAAAATCTTCATATTTGGGCGCCTACGCAATTTTGTATTTTTTTTGGACGCGCACAAAAAATATTTCACCGCTTTCATTGGGCACGTGAAATTAACCAACGAGTCTCGCCAAAAGAATACTAGTGAAGGCCTAACTAGTTTTAAATGCCACTTAATATAAATGTACAGCGTGGAGAATTCGCGAGCGACATTCAAGGAAGATGACTGCAAAATGGAAGTCAATCTTGACGGTCAGTGAAATTCTATTCGGCATTTGTCTAATAGATCTTAATTACTACTTAACTGTCTATGTATAACTAATTACTCTTTGCCTACAACGCATTCATCTTCATGCCTATAACGTTGTAACGTGTACCAGCGAGCGAAGGATATAATCTAGCCGACTCAAAGGGCACGACTGTCGTTGGTCGTTCGGAATATATTCAACTAGTCAAAACGGCCACATTGTAAACTTTTGGAATCAGTAACCAGGACGAAACGGTGTTTAAAATCAATTAACAATTAATTGAACTCTGTGACCTGGTTTGGATAGGATGCATGCATACAGGTCGCGACCCACGTAGTCTATCCCATATCACATGAAATCAGCCAATAGCAGTCGATTAGTATGGATGGCAATTATATTTAATGGCCTGTTATTATAATATCTCACAGCCTCATAACTAATCGTTGTTAACGAACCGTGAGTATGACTTTCATTTTTTTAACTTCAACTAACAAGTGGGACAGGTGTTGTTAATCATCGGCGGCATATAATGACAACGAACCATCATCATCATTTAATTTAATAGGGTTTACAGTGCAGTCAATTAGTTTTAGCTTTCACTGTGCTGAATGATGACTCGAGGTATGGCTAATGAGTCCTGATAAATATTTATACTGTCGGGTATCGGCATTCATTGCGTGACGTAACGGCGCAACGGTGTTGCTATGTATAATTTTAGAAATTACCTTTACCCAATAGTGAAATTGGAAATCAACTTAAAAGTATAAAAAAATCGGGGCAAAATAGATGCATATTTAAAAGAAAATTAGGGCGCCTTTGCCCAACTCTAATAAAGCGTGGATGTTAAATCATGTTTAATCTATTTTCATTGCTATTCCGCTGACATGCGTAAACTGATTGTTCAAACGTTGACATTGGATTAAAAATGTCCGGACGGCATGTTGACGCATGCGGCTATCAAGAAGTATAACCGACCAAATGCCACCTGGCATCCTGCCTACTTGCTAGGCCCAGGTTTACGTGACACTGTTTACTCAATTACTAAGAATTATTCGAAATTTATTCACGCACTGCAGGCATGATACATGGAGTTACATATGGTTACACAAACAAGTATACCTACTTGAGATATATAGGTGAAGTGGGCCGTGGTGAGATAGGCTAGTAGATTGCCGATGACTTTAGAGGCTGCACACACTCGAGAGTAGCCTGCGGCAGAAAAGCACAAATCGGACAAAAATGACATGTGAGTTATTGCATTCATTTAAACAATATATTTTAGGCTTGCTACATATGTAAATGTACATCGTAACAATGTACAATATGAATCTAAATGTAGGTGTAAAGGGTTTACATTCGGACATTATAGCGTAATATGATGCTAGCATAGCCATCCACGTAAATGGTGCAAATCTGAAACAATTTTATGAAATCGCGATTTCATCATTTCCATTGTACAATTACGCTATTTTTAATGGTTTAACTTTATAGTTCAGCCTAAGAGTTTTTGCTAAGCGCTTTGCATTTTTCGTGCAAACGGGCCTTATCTCAATACTCTTCCTGACCTGGTTTTTCGAATTTAAAAAAACGTGTTTCTAATTAATATTAAGGGGACGCTGCGTGATTAGGGTGATGGGTCTTAAATGCATTTAAAAGTGTACGCGATGCAGCGTTCATGCAGGAAACACACGGACGCTAATCGAGAGACACACGCACGCAAGCAAGCAGACACGAATGCACCATTTGAGCCATTTGAATGCAACGGAAGCCTTTTCTAAATAAATATTTAATAAAAAGTAAAAAGTAAACAAAACCAAACCATTCAAGGCCGGATTTCATTATCATTTTTCACAATAAAAAGTGAGTTTACAAAAATGATTGAAATTGAAAAAAAATAGTTTTCAGTAGGCTCAAGCCTATTTCTCCAACGTTTGAATTTTGTCCCATTGTCACAACTAAAAAACCTAAATTAAAAATTTAAATGAATTGAATTTTTTAGATAAATGGAATTATGAGTGACACGAGCAAAGTGGGCCCAGAGAGACACGATGGACGTTTGCTGGCGTGTTATCGATGCCGATTGTTACAGCTATACGTAATGTTTTAAACAATAAAAGTGCAATTTAATTATCGGCCTGCTGACATACATGTTTTGAGGAGCGAGAGGCAGGACGCTAATACAATATGAAGTAGCGAAGATGGAGCCGGGGGGTCCGCCGACCGAGAACGTTACAAAATAGGCCTATTGACAATATGCATAGTATACATAGTGTATACATTGTATATACATGCATGCATGTACATGTATGTATGTAGGCTAAGCGCGCAGCGCGTAAAACAAACAACACACAAAGCATGTCCGATCATTAAGTCAGGTTTTACAATTTGGAAAAAATCAAAATCAAAATGGTTATCGTAATGCGTATGTAGCAGGCCTAGTTCATAGCGCCCGAAATTGCGCGACGAGTTTAGTTGCTAGCAAGTTGTGACACGGATTATACGCCATCCAACGCTTTGGGATCATATCTCAAAGCGTAAGCCCAAAATACAAGTGTACGTTAGCTCTTGTGATCAGTGATTGCGACAATGGAAAGGACCAATAACAATGTCGGTAAGAAATCTTTCTAAATAATCTTTAGGCCAAAGTTATCTTCGATTTCTCCCTTACGTCTTGCTTGCTACGTAGGACTGAACCTTTTCAAAGTATGGCCCATTGTGCAGTGAGGTTCGATTCATTGCCAAGTGCTTACTGCCAAGTACTTATTGCCGATTGCTTATGGCCAAGGACCGACTGCTAAGTACTTACTGCCAAGTTCTTGTCAATAAGTACTTATTACCCAGTACAGTACTTGGCAATATGTACTTATTGACAAGAATTTATCGCCAAATTCGTGCAATTTCAACGGTTTCCTGAAGACTGTCCTTAAGACGAACTAGCGGCGGGGCTGGTCTAAACAGACGCAATCAATGCCAGTCGATGTTCGTTCTTAGGCAACAGTTAAGTTTCAAGTCTTCCGTATATTTATATCATCCCTGGTGTTAAAGGGGAATAGACACCGATTTTCAAGACAATGCAAGTTCGACATTGCAATATTTTGCAAAACGCAGCTAGCGTAGCGTACGTGAATGACGTCATCTCTGACTTCATTTCAAGTTATCGTCGCTTTTAGCTCATCTGATTGACGTGCGGATCGCTTATGTAACTCAGTAGGCTTACTTAGCATCAGGAATCGGGATCTTTAGGGTAACTTATTAGAAGTTATTACTATCGTGCATCCACTGCATCGAATAGGGAATTAAGAATAAAAACTATTGTCGTCCGGGACGCGTGCCAATGAGGCCGGCGGAAAATTATTTACTTATTTGGCAACCATCATTTTATTGCATTCAGGCTACGCTGCACATCATTTAATTGTTTTCCATCGGTTTCCTCATCTATTGTTCTTTTAAACAAAAACTGAATAAAGCAGCTTTCACCTTTCGATTTTAGGCTTGCATACGACAATAGTATAGATTTCAACGTAAAAGGAAAATCACGAGGCTGCGCTTTGCGACATCAGTAACGCCGCGAACCATGCAAAAAACAGACACACACCTACAGTCATGCTTGACTTCAAACTTGTGAGCCTATTCAATCCAATTAAAACTTTGCTAATGTGACGTCACCAATCATCATCATCAATTGAATGGATAGACGTGACTGACGTCATGTCATCCGCCACATTGTACTAAAGGAAAAAAGCATTTTAGAAAATTAAATGCTGGTTTTCTTATGTAGCGCACTCATGTCATTGATTAATTATGATTAGAAAAAATAAAAAACCAGTTCCTCGTTGCCCCATTGCCACTACAATGTAGCTGCTGGCTCCAAGAAGACGATTAGTTTTAAGCGTAGGTACGCCATGCGGAAATGCAATACGCTCGTAAATGCCGCGACGATAGGCTAGGTGGCCACTCGTAATAAAGACAATTCAGTCAATTTTCCATTTCACTTTGAAATTTGAATAAATATATAATCAAGGCATGGAAAATATCTTCCCATTAAATCTTTTCAGTGTTCAAATTACGAATTAAAATTAGAAATATTGATTTCGCTAGCCAATGGCTAATTAAACTCATAAAACTTTACTTTTTTAAATTATTTTTATAATCAGGCTAGTTTAATTTAAATTAATGCTTAAATCAACATTTACTTAAATTATTTTCAGACAATTCTCTCACCAACAACAAAACGACCTTCAACCTTCAGGACAGTCGAAATTATTTGACCAGCGACCTGGAACAGTAATACTGAATTATAACAAGAATAGTTAATACACGTAGCACATACTTTGCAATCGGATTTTCACTAGTCGGAACCCATTGATTTCGATTATTTTTTTGATTAAAAATGGTCTCAAACAAGGACAAAATGGTGGCAACGGAGGACGCGATTCGAAAAGCGAATGATTCTGGGCGTTGGATTCGTTTCAGTCGCGTGTTTTGCATTTCTGATTGCGGTTGTCGTGCTGGCAACAAAAGGTGAGCTCAATCAATTCAGTTCAATTCAATTCAAACTTTATTGAATAAATCAATAATTGTATTCAAGTAAGTTTGAATGAGTACCATATCGAATGTTACGAGGCTGAGGAGGTTTACATTTGTTTCCCATTGGTAGAAGGAAAAACTGCCCCTTGATCCCTTAGGGCGGCACTCACTGAAAGCTATAACTAGAAATTACATCAAGTCCAAGATTTAATAATTTTGTTTCTTGTTCCATGTCTCAAGTGCGCACCGAAAATGAATTCCAAAATCTAATAAGATCGTCGATGAGGAGTATCGATGAGAATGCTGAAACAGCGCGGAGGACATGCACGACACCAGGCTGCCTGCATGCGGGTAAATGCGAGCGAGACTGCATTTGGGCCTGCTAAAAAGAAATAAATAAATTTATATTACAAAAAAAACATTAGATAAGCTGGGCGCATTATAAGTATTTTTTTAAAATTATATCGCAGCCTCTCAGATACTGCAGAGCATGGACCCGTCGGTGAATCCGTGCGACGATTTCTATGGCTTCTCGTGCGGCAATTGGATTCAAAAACATCCCATCCCCGAGGACAAGGCAAACGTGAACCTGTTCGGCATGACCAACGACAAACTCATGATGCAACTAAGAAGTTAGTTAGTTGAGTTTCTAACTACATGTAGGCCTAACTGTATGGACGTGCTCGTGTCACTACTCTCGCTCGGACATTGCGCTCATTGGATGCAACGTGCCCATGCCTATTTTCATTGTTTGTGTGTCCGTTTGTTTTCCCACAAAAGATGAAATTGAAACGCCGAAAAAACCGGACGAAGGGCACGCCATTCACACGGCCAAAGATATCTACGAAGCCTGCATGAATGTGGGCAAG
>JAQIYI010000058.1:0-34910 GCA_034700265.1 Polyzonium germanicum
GTGTATATCCTTTCTATATTACACTGTGTGAAGAGGAATGACGTTTCTAAAATATATACAAGGTGTGATTTGAATGTTCATGTAGCCTGTTTTTGTTATATTGTGTGACTGACACCAGACCGTGTTGTATCTAGGCTAGCGTTCACTCAGACCACGAGTGCGACTGAAAGTCCGAGCTAAGAAACTGATAAGTGATAACTCTCGCTTTGGCACCCAGCCCTTTAGATAACATGCCTCGATCTTCCCCAGAAGATATACACAGACACCATTCCACAACGTGGGCCGCACATGCAGCTTTGACTACTTTACGTATATAAGCTTACTCGTAGTTGTTCATCTTGCATGATACTTTTAAAATTACAAATTATTGAGTTTAATTTTTTCAATTGCAGATCATTAGGACGCCCTGACGCCACAGACGTATATAAGTATCCTTATATAGAGATGCGCGTGGTGCGCGAGACAGAACTAGGAAGACTGATGTAGGCCTATATGTAGGCCTACTGAATGCATGTACGTTCACTAGGCCTACATTGTACCTGTAAACACTTATGTTAATATTTGGTAGGTAGTTGTCGAATTTTGGGCGCTTTTTTATGGCACTGTCTTTGTTTACGTTTTCTGCGCTATTATGGGCAAATAGAGCGATGAGTGTGTTTATCATCTCAGGCTAATAATTTTTTAATATTATTTGCAAATAATCTATATCGAGGGCACTTAGAGAGCCTTGTCTCTTAGAGGCGCTCTGGGACAATCCGTAAGGTACTGCCACCTGGCGGCCAAACTCTCATTGGGCTACCATGATAGTTACCAACCATAGCCTCATATACTACACGCTCTACGGGCACCATGCTGCTGATTATAAAAAAGAACAAATGGTTGATAATTTTGTTTGGTTTTTAGTCGCGCTTAATCGATGGCCACGCCTAAAGCGAGCACGGAGCATTTGGAACTGGCGGAAGTCGTGTGTAGCGTGCACAGGGACTTAAGAAAATTGTACAAATACAACGCTGCTGGTAGGCCTAACTTTGGTACATATGAAAACAAACTTGAGTTCTGACGTTATTATGATGCGTTACCACCCCTCTCCCCGTGATGGTAATTCGAATGGGGAGGGGGTATGCTTTGAAATTCGCTTACATTGTACAGGTGCGATCTTGTAAATTGGAGCCGAAGACTTAACAGATGTGACGGGACGTCATTGCAGGTCATCAGCTCACCTAGTGCATAGGGACATAGCTATAGTCTAGCTCAAAAGGACGGCTAGTCTTAATTCTGTACAGAATAGGATCCTGATGCTTCCGCGCAATGCAGGTACCATGGTACATGTATAGACTATAGTTCATTAATTGTTTCTTTAATCTATTACAGGTCAATGTGATCATGCAGATGGCAGCGAAAGCATTAAGTCCGAGGAGGATCTGTGGTCTGAGCACTGCCAGAAGGAGGATGTCCTCAGTCGTTACGCGGAATCCATGCACAGATTGGCAAGCGTCCATTGGACGGAGAACAACGCGTGTACGAGGATCGAGTGGTGTTACTCCATCATCAAGTTAGTTGATTAATTTGATGTTACAGTAGCTATTCTAAAATAAAAGTAGGCGTTGGTCGATCTAGGCTAGATGAAAAAATGTAGTTATATATCCAATTGATGCAATTTATTTTTTAAATCCGCGCGTTGCAGAGAATATTTCCATGGCGGGGGTTTGCACCGAGAGCTCCTACGATATAACAAACGCCTGCTTTTGCTTCGCCGGCACAACAAATACTCCGAGCCCGAAGTTAAACTAGAAACTGCGTTCATATGTCCGACCAAAATCCGTCTGCTAGACGTCGGAAGTTGCTACAATCCGTTCGGCGTCTATGACGACCTGGAAGTTATGGGAATCGACTTGCGTCCTGCTACGAAGGTACCGTATAATCCAGCAGTTGTGCATGTCTACGAAGTACATATAGGCATACGAAAAGGGGATAATCATCATACGGGTGTAATTAACATGCCCACTGCCCAGTTTGTCCACTTTTAAAAGTGAAATGTCCATCTCAATGTGGTCCTGTTAACTGATTTGATAATGAGTAAGGGCGAATACTGTAGGTATGCCAGAAAAAGATCTTTATGTATGCCAATAAGCAATCTGCATGTATAAACAAAAGGACGTTGCGATTGCGTATGAATCTGGCCTGAAATTATAAGCATGCCCGTGTTAAGCCGAGTGAGGATCGAGCTGCAATTGAAATAGGCTAGTTCTGGTTAATAACTTAAGGTTATTTGACACGTTTTTAACTGTATGCAGGATGTATACAGATGTGATTTCATGAAATTGGGCATCACGGTAACAAAGGTTGAAAAAGACACAAAGGAATGGATTCCTGATACCGAACTCATCGAACGTCTTCCGGCCAATCACTTTCAGGTGATCGTCTTCTCGCTTCTGCTCGAATACTTGCCTTTGGCCAAGCAGAGATTACGCTGTTTCCTCAACGCGGCAGCACTGCTCTCCGAGCGCGGCCTTCTGCTCATAGTCACGCCGGACTCGAAGCATCAAAGTCGAAATGCGCCCATGATGAAGTCCTGGAGGCTCGGTCTCGAAAAGCTCGGTTTTCACCGGATGCGCTACGAGAAACAGACTCACCTTCATTGCATGGCGTTCGTGAAAGTGGTCGCGAAACTGGACGAGTCCGACTCCATGATGAACACCCAATTCGCGGGGATGTTCTACATTCCTCAGGATTTGCAGGAATTCTGCGAGGATTCTGACGTCGAAAGCACCGAACCCATAGTCGAGATTTCCAGGACCGCCGACCAGAATGACGTGCTTGTGGAGGCGTTTTCGGAGTTACCGGAAGCCATCTAACTCGCCAAACAGAATCGTAAGCATACTCGTAATTATTTTTACAGTAAGGCTTAAAATGTATTTTTTAATTTCTTAAGTTTTCCTTCAATACGGCATATCCTTGCAGCTAGCTTGCTAATTAGAAAAAAAAGCCCAGTTTCAAATAGAAAAACTGAAACAAGTAATTGTCATCAAAATTCCCCGTATATGGAGCCAGTTTATTTTTTTACTTGTAAAAGGACCCAAATATAGGTTATTTAAAAATTTGAAAACGTTATAAAAACTAAAGAAAAAGAAAAAAATAATCTGTTACTAAATAGGCACGTCCTTGGTCGACTACCAAAAAAACCAAGGCAGTTTGTTTTATTTCAGATTTAGCCAACTCTAGAACGGCGCTATAGGCCTAACTACACTGTTTGGAAAACGCTATTTATGAATGTGTCAACATTTCATCCGGCACCAATAAAGTTGTCGCTTTTTCAAAATCATCTATCATAAATAAACGGAGTCTGATAAGAAATAATTAAAATTAACCAGCGCGATTCCGACAACCTCCTCCTCATCTTGCTTCCCACCCACTTCTTATATAGCCGTTTTAGCTTAGCTGCTCCCTAAGTATTATTTAATCATGCCTAGGCCTGCTGTAATTAATTATTTTTTGACTGAATGAATTTTCCGTTCAAGGAGAAATCTCACTGATTCAGCAATAGGCCTAATTATTTCGCAAAGAATATTCACATGATAATCAAACCGGAAATATTGCAATTAACCTATAGAATCATACGTGCTATTTTGGGCTTTCACTAATTTCAGTATTTTGTTGTAGTCTGTCTCAAGATAGATTCAAGACATGCACGTGATAATTAAATCTTCAGGTCGCACTGGCTTTAGTCTGATCTTGAGTTTGGTTTAATAGTTACTTCCTATTCATTAATCCCAAATAAAATAACACTTGCTTTTCTTTTTAACAAGGCTCATCTTGGTTTATTTTTCAGATTTGGCCAAGATTGGGAAAGTTCAAGGTGTCCGGCCTTCCACTAACTTCATGGCACAGAAGTGTAGCTAGTCCATGACCTCTGCCATCGAGCGCATCTGCTAACATCATATTACATGTAAGTGTTTGAAGCCACATAGTTTCACTTTTAAGTTTATTTTTTAAGTTTGGCCTATTGCTGACCCGCCCTCCCCCATCCCAATCCTTGGGTTCTATCTGAAATTTGGTTCTTGAAAAATGATAGAAAATGATTTTTTGGGACGGGTTTTCCCTGTTGCCGTGATACTTATTGCCATGGCAACCAAGGAAAATGACGTACGTTGAGCAAGTGTAGGCCTAATCTATTGAGGTTTTAAGGCATTTTTTAAAATTACACTTTGACTTTTTAATGCAGAAAGGGTAATCAAGCCTTATCAGACTTATCTGCTTTATAAGGTCATTTTACAGTCTGTATGTAGCTTGTGCAAGGTTGGTGGGGCCGGTTTACTGTGACGCATTTCCTTTTCTCCAGGCTTACTTAACTCCAACTCAATTAAAATGCATTTAGTTTCACAATTGATCGCTGACGCATGCAAACTTATCTAAAATTAGCTGTCATAATTGAATTTTTACCCAAACTCAAATGTATAAACCTCTGGTTTATAACTATCAGTATCGGGTCATGCGCGATTTTGACCTTCCAGCAGATTATTCTGATCCGACGTTTAATCGTTTGTTCTATAATCTGCTCATATTACGAGCTCGTACATGGGGTAGGCGAATGGGTTAACACTGAAGTATGTATTTTTTAATACATTTTAGACTATTTTTGTAATGTCAACCATGCAATCTGTCTGTGTAGTTAGGAGGTTAGCACTAACTCACATTAGTATGTTTAGTTACAGGGTGTAACTTCAAGCTGTATATTATAAATGATTTTTCACTGGAACTTGTTTTGAACGGTATTGCTATTATAAGCTGCATTAAAACAAGAATTCCCCGGTGGAAATTACTGCTGAAAAACACACCCTGTAACTAACTTTACTTATGCGACTTAGTTCGTGCTAACTTGCTACTTAGCAACATCTGTTACGACGTGCTCGTTAATGCGAGCCTACACACAAGGTATTCTATTCATTATTCATGTAAATTGTTTAGGTATTTGGGCATTGCCCCCTGCGCCACCAGCTTCCATCTGTGTGTAGTTGAAAAAAATATTCATCGTT
The DNA here is from genome assembly GCA_034700265.1 of Polyzonium germanicum. Classification (NCBI taxonomy): domain Eukaryota; kingdom Metazoa; phylum Arthropoda; class Diplopoda; order Polyzoniida; family Polyzoniidae; genus Polyzonium; species Polyzonium germanicum. Next base: position 5,034 of record JAQIYI010000058.1, read on the forward strand.
TTTGGCCTCGTGTCTAGACACCCTAAGTTTATTTTTTTCTTCTGAAAGACAATCTGCACTTCCGGTCGATGGAGGACCTTTGCTCTCTGATTCTGAGGCTCTAATTATAAGCAGACTATAAAATAATTTTGTGCCCATGGAGATTGGAGAAGTGAGTAGGCCTACTCAATTGTGCAGTATGCAGTGTAGTTTTTGAAAGAACCTTTAGGACAGAAAGTGCGTAACAAACTTTATCTGAGCTATATTGCCCATAGGTTAGCGTGGATTAGAAACCGTCCAGTAGCCTACCAAAGTAGGTGGCGCCATATCATCCAGACCCCAAAATGGATAAAACCTGCCTAGACAAAATAAATGGCACACATGAAAATGGAAAAGCATGCAGTCTAACAAGAAAGGAATTTATGCTCAAGCAGCCAGGGGAAAAAAACATCTATTTATTTATTTTTCCAAATAAACCTAACCAGACTAACCTGAGTTAATTATGGCAGGCGTCAGGTTGAGCCTGAAGTGCACGCTTTGCGAAACACGTGTGCGCCTTGCGGTAGGCCCACTTCCGTTCGTTCATGCAGTGCAGTTTGTTACTTTTAAAAAGAAGAAAAAAGCGAGGGAAATTTTGTTTGTTGTTTTCACCGCGTCTTCACGCCATATATGGGCGCAGCCCTTGATTTCTTGCTACAGGAAAAGTTGGAAATTGAATATTCTCGACCACGCTTAAATAGTAGGGCCTACGTGCGAAATCGTCGCCCTCCTCCAACACTTCATTTGCATATTTGCATTAGGCACGGAATCGGATTGTTTGCTCTAGGCCTAGTTGAATAGATGTTTTTATTCGCAATTGAAACGCAAGCCAGTTTCTCCCTGTGGGTACGTAAATGAGCCCTAATGAGGTTTTTTCTTTTAAGTCGTGTTCACACTACATTCTTGTACGCGACACATTCGTGCTCAACTTGAACGTGACTTGAGACTCCATGAAATCATATGGGAAGCCTTTTCTCAAGTCGCGTTCAAGTTTCCCTTGTCGGGATAGCAAACTTAGGGTGCCCTTAAACTGCCCTTCCTAGGCAGCACGCGGTGGGTAACAGCTGCTACTCTCGTTCGGACATTATTAGTATTTTAATACCAATAGTTAATTGTAGCCACGCATCTTATAAGAGTAGGCCAAATTTCAAAGTGAAGGGGGATGCAAAAAAAGCTAAAATGTCTTGAGAACAGGATGAAAGCCACATGTCTGTTTGAAGACGTAAACTTTTCACCAGCTGCGCATCTGGATTAGTCACAATTAAGCCTACATGTACTGTAAATCGTGTAATTTGCAAGAGTGGGGAAGTTAGCTGTATCGACTTATGTAAATCTTGCAAAGTGAATGGTTTACCGGAATTGCACATTTCCATCATTCCTTAATTGATTTATTTTATTTGTTTCAAAATTGCAAAATTTATTTCATTTTTATTTCAGGCAAAGCATTGTGGGTATGGTGTGTAAACGGCTGTACCTAGACGCATATAATGGGGTAGCTTTGTAGTTATACTTCATAAATCACCATTGAATGCAGTACTGATATGTCTAAACATGCGGGGGCGGCTGCTGAATGTTCTCTAAAAGTGCGTGCTCCAAGGCTTACTCTTTGATCACCAGGCAGGCACCATGTTTGTGTCTTAAGAGCGTGCGTTTACATTGTATGACGAAGGCCTACTTCCATTAGCGCTATAAACGGAAATGCCTTCTGGTGAATGTCGCGTATGCGATTTCAATCAGAGAAAACGAAGGCGAGTTTAGAGGCATTTTTAAAGTTTGATGACTGACGTCACTTGTAAACTTTTAAATGTCCACGGATTTTGATTAGCATTCGTGCCCTGCTACTATGTTAGTAATATCTTATTATTAAAACGTTAACTGCAGTTAAATATTTGACCGCCGTATGGTGGTAGCCGTGGAGGAAGATGAAAGAAAAAAAATCTTTCTGCCAGATATTCTTTTCAGATATCCTCCTAAGCATCCGTACGTACTACTGGGAAATATTTAACTGCAGTTAACTGTTGTAGTGGGATATATATATACCGGTATATAGGTATTTATAGGCCTAGCTATAGCCATTATCAATATCAATCAGGTGCACCAAAATGGCCGCGCACTGCCATTTTATTGCGTGGACTTAACTTATTTTCAGGCTATTTCTCCTGTCATGTGCAATAAACGAAAATGCATATTGTAAATATCTGAGCTGCTATGAAGCCTATCGCCCTACCGGAAATACACACTCCCATAATGCTTTGCGAATAGGAAAAACTAAAAAAAGTTATGTTTTATACAAACATTGTTTCACATTTTATTGCGGGTTCTCATTAGGCTAAAAAAAACTCATAGAAGATTGTACGGGGCTGTTGAAATATGCCTGAATAAGCAAAGAAAAAAAAGCAAGACCTGATTTTGATGAGTTTTAAAATTGTAGAATGGACTTGAAACGTTATCTTGAATGTGAAGTGGACGTTATCCAATGGACCATTAGGCTATCGCAGTTTAGCTCTCACTTTGTTGAGCTACTTATAGCAACTAATAGTGCACAGTAAGCCTACGAGTTGCCTTTGATATATATACGTGCTCTCGATTTCTTTATTTTATCTCGAGTTTCCGGGAAGCTCGAAATTATTATTTTATAATTCAAGATTTGAGTGTAGAGATGAAAATCTGTAGCAGACTTTGATCTTCTGATCTCGTTAAAACATGGCTGACTTTTTAAGGCTTTTTTGCTTACAAACTTACAAGTTAGGGTGGGCTTGGCGTAATTTCCATTGGAGGTTTGGTAGCCGATATTCCTTCTTGGTGAGCATCCAAAGCACATTCCGAGCGAGCGAAGCGTGCATGGACTTTTTAGGACCTAAAAATCCATGCTCGCTTCGCTCGCTCAGGCAAGTAATAAATTACCATTTATATTTCCCCCTCTTGTTTTATGTAGACTATACGGTCTGAATTCTACCCCACTGCACCCACCATCACTCAAATAACACAAATTGTGCCACGCAATTCAATCTTTTTTGAACGACACAGCCTGCAATCGCAAAGTTCAATGAATGGGGATGTCAAATGTCAAGAAAGCTCAAATTGGTGATGGGGTAGCCCTATACAAGGCTTCAGCGTTTCCTAGTGGGCAAAAAAATAGGTCCACAGATATTATTTAATACATGAGGCCTAAACATGTATGTTTCGGCCTATTTGAGATTTCAAGACAAGTTTTTTTTAATGCATTCGTTTGAATCGTTTTATTAGGCAAGGAGGAAACGCTAGTTTCTGTCTTGATGTAAAACAAGGAGGCGGAAACCGCTTAAGAGAGTGGGCGTTTATCAGCTTTTCCCAAATTGATCAGTTGTTTCTGGTGCGAAAACTCCGCCCACGCATCCTTTCGACGTAGCGCAGACAATGGTTCAAGATTCAGAAGTTCTTCAAGGTTGATCGATCCATGCTTCCGCAGTACTCAGGTTGGTATCTAGTGTTATAAAGGAAACTTGAACCCGACTTGAGACCGTCTTGACTCTTAAGACCATAGGATTACCTATACAAGTATGGTTAGGTAAACATTGGAAAGACTGTCTAGTCGCGTTCAAGTTTTACTTATAATCCTTGAGGATACCAACTTAAGCCAGCGATTTTACATGATCAAAAATGATTTATCCATAAAAATTATTAAATTAATCGCAATATATTGTCAGGCAAAAAGTGGAACGCAACTGAAGAAATTAATGGCAGATAAACAATATTGCCATCAAGTTAGCTGGAAATCTTAGATTGTGTACAATAGATGTAAATAGAAATATATGCCCATTCCAGCGGTGTCGATTTGAGTGACTAAAAGATGCTTTTAAGTAATTATTGCCAAATTTCCAATGGAAACAATAAGTTAGACTAGGGATTCAGGGTACCGGTACCCCTTTAGCGATACCCATTGCCCTTAGTGATACCGCTTTCGTGTTACTAACCTTTACTCATGACTGTTGTCAAGTCCTTGGGCTCTTACAGATTCTACTGAAATAGAATCTGATTCTTCTGCAGGATCTGCAGTATCCAGACTCAGTTCAGACTCATCATCGGTCCAAAGTCATGCCATGATGTGCGCTCAGCTTCTTCTTTAGCAAAATATGATGTTGCTTAGAATGGATTTGTCATTTGTTTGCGAAGGAAGAGGCAATCGCGAAAGATTTTCTCGCGAATCCTTCTTTTTTTCGCTCTGACTCCCTGAGCCATTTTTAGTCCTGGTCAAATCAAGTCAGTAAACTTGGGTGCTTTGCCAAGCGGGGCATCTGACTGATCGTTGGCCAATGCGATGAATCGAAACACGGGCGCGAAGGCGGAGTGAACGTGAGTGTGGAGGACGGGATAAAACTAAAAACCCTCCCTTCGGGCTGTGGAGAGACAGCGAGAGAGAAAAGTTCAAGAAAACTTTTTATTTTTATTTTTTTGTTTTATTGCAAACTTAATTCTTGGTTTTGGGTTGGGGTTCATCTTCCAGACCGACGCGAAGAGCATTCAGCGGAGTGGAGTGGCTCAGTTGTGTACACAGACGGGTGGTGCCGTAGTTTCTGCACTCAGAGCAGGGCAGATTATGTTAAAATTTGCGACTTTCTTGGCAATGATCGTCTCTTCTTGTACTTGTTGGTGCTGAACGGGTTAAAGCACGCCGAAGAAGAAGTAGGAGGAAACCTTAGGGCGTTTGTTTGTGTTTGCTTCTGCTTCGCAAGTCGCCTGCTGTCCACAATCGACACGAGGAATAAATAAGGAATCAGGAAAATAACACTAGTGAAACAGACGTCTGGATTGAACCTTGTGTGCATTGTGTACTGTGTAATGGTGGTGCCCATTAAGTGATGCTTTTAGGACTTAACTGGAATATATTGCCAGTTGAGGCCGATCTGTAAATAAAAGGATGGTTTTATTATCGTCTCTGTGCAGCGAGATCTGCCTAAATATGCGACTATGGTGAGGCTTCCTTCCCCCCTTTCCCAATCCACAAATTGGCCAAACATTATTTTGGATCTTTGTTTAAATTTATTATAAGGTTGGTATCCCTAAGGGTTATGAGGAAAACTTGGACGCGACTTGATACGTCCTTTCCAATTTAATCGGTTGTAGTCAGACAGTCTCGAGTCGCCTTCAAGTTTTCCTTATAGGGCTTAGGGATAGCCATATATATTTTTTATTATTAATAACCGTTTCTGTTTTTTTTTTTAATTTTATTTTAGGACATGCTTGTTCGTCATCTTCAGTCTCGCAACGATTTCCAATGCGGTGAGATCTTAATGCCTTTAGAGATATAACACGCGTACGTGGGGCCAAAATCGTTTATCTAAGGTCCGTATCGCTAGCCTCTATAGTCACTGACTAGAGGTTCTCTTAATCAAGTGAGCGTTATCGATCGAACGTACATTCTCAAGATTGAACGTGCGATTGATGATTGAATTTAAAGGAAATTCTCACTGGCTTGAATAAGACAAGCTTGAGTCACTGGCTAGTGATACACGCGTGCCACGCGAACAGGGCCAACAGACATTCTTCTACAAATCATGATGCTTAAACCAGGCTTAAAACTTATCTCCTTCAAAAGGACTTAAAAAGGGTTCCTTTAGAATAACTGTAATTGACCCCTTTATTTTTTCTTAACTTCTTTGGGGACAAAGCAGCTGTCGTTTTTATGACTGCTCCACTCTCTTGAAATTGAGAGGAATTTCGTTTTCATCCATCCACTACTCCCACAAGTAATCATGCTTTGCGGTTGGCTGCCATTATCTTGTGTGGTCAGACACTGAAACTAGGCCTAGAGGAATTTTTTCCCCTGTCTGTCCGTCCGTCTGTCTGGTTTGCAACAAGAGACAACAATTCTAAACCAACAACTCCGCAAGCAAGCAACTGCAAACTGAGAAGAGTTAAAAAAAAGCCCTGTGGAATGTTTCAAAATGGCGGCCATTATATGTGCAACCCTCTAACCATTTGGTGTAAATCAACAAATCACTTCTGCATTCTGCAATGGCCCTTCGACCATAAAGTCGGCTAGACTCATGTACCCAGCTATCCCCGCAGGACAACGCTTGAGATTTCTTTAATGGCCACAAAGTTGACGGACCTAGCTAGGGCTATCATAAATTCCGACAAATACAATCTTGTAGGTTGGAGTTTGAAAGATTGTGCAAAAAAAGGTTCACCCACAGTTGGTCCAACTCAGTTTAAGTGTTCAGAAACGAAGGTCCATGATAAAGAATGATCACGTCAGGTCACAGATGGGTGGATATATATCGGCTTCTACTGTTTTTTTCTCACACCATCATCCAGGTCCTCATTGCCAATGGTGTTTCCAACTTCCATACATGGAATCGATGGAAAGACAGGTCCTGTCACAAGTCTCTTGAAATCGCTGATGGAGACGTGAGGTGCGTAAATCACCGTGAGCCCTAGCGCGCCATTCTTGAAATCCGAGTTGTTTTCACCAATGACCCTGGAACAACCGATTTGTGATAACTATGGAGGAAGTTCCACGTCGTCCACAGATTCTACAGTCAGTAGGCCTTCTCCAGTCATGCAATGACCTCCCAGCTGCTAGAAACTGTTTGGCCATCTACATGCACAGACACACTCTTCCGCCTTTCATTTTCTTGAAGAAAATTTCTTCTTCAACCCGTATCCGAAACTTAAAAAGACCCTCTGCGGAATCAAGGTTTGTTTCTCAAGGCTGAAACTGGAGAGGCCAAGTTGTGTTTTAGGCGTTTGGGTGGTGTTGGGAGGCGTTGGGTGCCCATGAGGTTGGAGACTTTGAGGGGGAGTTTTCACTTTTATTTCTCATCCAGACTTGGTTCAGTTGGTTCCTTCCTCATTTTTCTTTTTTCCTCTAGTTTGTATTTTTGGCAGTTTGTCGTGTTTTCGCTCATTCTCGCTCTACTTTGGGCTTTGGCCTACTATTAGACCCTACGCAAGCTAGCTTAGCCCCAAACTTCAAGAACTAAATGCTATGCTAGTTCCAAAATTGACTAATTTGCTATGGTGACTCATTCACTTTGGCCTGCTCAGCTAGCCCATGGTTACATCCGGAACCGGAATTCCACCAAATTGTTGTTGCGTCAGGTTGACATCCATTATTTTCCAATTGAAACTGAGTTTAAAATTCTAAATTTCAGAGGTTTATTTTATTTTCTTTGTAGAGACGAATTATTGACATCAATCTCCAAAGGAAAGGCTGATTTGCAAAATTAGCGCTAACGTTGACACTATCACCATGTACCAAGTGTGAAAGGTTACTTATTTAGCTAATTTTTAATAGGAGATTTGATGGCAGTTCCACAATTTCTTTTTGCTTATTGTTTTAGCGGAAGTGCTGTAATCCTATGTTACACAACGGAGTGTGATAAATGGCTGGGTTTAGACAAACAAAATCAGGCGAACTCCTTTAAGATTAGGCTAGATAAAAAAAGCGAATTTTGTCCGTTCACTTGAGTATTCAACAGCGTTAATTTCACGGTGACGCTAGCGATTCAACGCGTGAAATTGCTGCAAAGTATTTGGTTTCTATGAAGGTTGGAAAGGATGGATGTAAGTGATTTGTGGGTGGTTATTATTTGAGCCAGACCAGCTACTAGCTAGTGGTTTCCAAGCAAAAATCCACAAGACACCTGCTTTTCGGGGTGATTAGCCTCAGGTACTGACGGCGGCGATGTTTACCCTTGTTGCCGAGAGTTTATAACTATGTCCCTGTGCGAGGTCAAACTCCGATTAAATCGCGTGCTCTGATCAGCTCAATTTTTTTTCCAAGATTAAATTTTTCTTTTCTTTGGTCGATTTATTTATTTTAGACTAACGCTCAGAGCATTTTTAAATTTTTAAATAAATAGTGGCGTCGATTGAAACTAGGCTAATTGGAATTAGATGGGCTTTATATTTAAATACCCTTTCGTGAAGTGTGGATTAAAAGGTTAAATTCATTTAGGTTACGAGCGGGGTTTCGACGGCTTATAATTAGCCACTAATTATGCCCAGTCGTTTAGCCGTTCGGCCTAAAACTCTGCTGGAAATATTGCAAATGGATAATTGAAACGCACTGATCAAGCTAAGCTGAGGTCTGCTTAAAGAGAAATCATTTATCAATTTTGCCACCGGTATTCTGAATCCTGAATCCTGATCTAGGCGCTCCACAGGACCTGCTGGAGTTGAATTTTGTTAATTGCAATTAGACTTACACGAAGGCCAACCTTTTAAGTGAACAATGTTAATTTCTTGTAGGCCTTATGGATAGTCTCAATTAGAATAAACAAAGGACGAGGACACAAAAAGCCGCCATAACCGAGTGAATAATTGTTGTCCGACGCATGCAATTTGAACGGCCAACTTCCAAGCATTGTAATCTAGTTGCTATCCTGATATTGGATGCCGCTGTTAGCTGAGCCATTATCAACTTTGCACAGAGAGATTCAATTTTAAAAAGAGGCTCATTATAACTAAACGTGGTTGTTAACTCGTTAGAATAATTTAATTAATCGTCGGAATTGTGCCCACTAGGCCTACATAATTGTCGAATTGTTCTCGTTCTTATGCCTTCCTTAAATATTTGGTTAGTTGCTCGTCTTAATCTAGTTAATCTCAACATAATCGGCACTACGTAGGACTAATTCAAGAGATGGGCTGAAGTTCAGATTTCGTACTTCCGGTAACATAAACTCGGCCTTTCAGGTTCATTTGATAAATGACAATTTTGATGTTAGGCATTTCAAAGATAGATTCGACCCTGACTCGACACTGAATTGAAAATATTGGTGCCTCATTTATAAACTTAGTTTTATGTTCCTGCAGTGCAATCGTTAAATATACTAAATAGGCTTATATCCTATTAATTGGCTTCAATTCATTCAGCCGTATCAAAGTTAATCTGAGCTCGATTACATAAAACCATATTCATATCATTAATTTCGATGCTGCTTCGCTCTTGTTTTTTCTTTATTCGAACGTTAGGCCAAGACGGATTTTTTTTACTTTCTTCAGGGTTCAAAGTAAAGGAGGTCGCTTTCTATAGGGAAAAAAACTGCGAAGGAAAAGATTCTAAAATAGAAATCTTGTATCCTTTTTCCGGTCGAAATATCAATGGTGGTCTGCAGGAAATTTAAGGACGTGGGGCAACAAAATGGAAGTTGCTTGGCCCATCCAGTCCAATTTAGGCCTACGCACCCCTCGAAGTCCTCGGCGTTTGGATTTTTACTCCGGCAAATTATATCAACGATCACTCATTGACTCTCAATCCATTATGTAAATTATTTACAAATTGCAAATGCATAACACCCTTTATTGTTGACGGTTATCAAAGGGATTTGAATGAAAACTTCCCTACGCCTAGTTGGACTTGTTGCGTGGGATTATGTGAGCCACGTAGGAGTTTAAATAAAATCAAATAAAAATAAAACAATTGCATATAATGTAGCCTACATGTGTGCTCAGCGTCCAAGTTAAAGTCTTGTAGTTTTATAACAACAAGTCCATAAATTACAAATGTAAAAAAAAGACGAAGTAACTTAGTAGTATAGGTTGTATTGTCTTTTTTGGCATATAATATGAGACGTTCATCTTGATTAAGCACCTTGAAAGATGACTAAATTGGAATTGTTTTCTGTTTGTTTTCAGCAAGAGGACCAAGCACGGTGCGGAGGATGTGCGACGGGATGCAAGTGCATCGGTGAAAAGGGTTCTCGAGTGAGTTTCAATGGAAATTTATTGCGGATTATCCTTTTTAAATTTTGATTTAATCTAATGTCTGATGTCGTGTGTTTAGGGCATTCCTGGCGAGTCTGGACCTCATGGGCCGCCTGGAGTGGTTGGATTCGAAGGCTTGGAAGGTCTACCTGGTTCCAAAGGTGACAAAGGAGATTCGGGTCCTCAAGGCTCCAGAGGAATCAAAGGAGATCGGGTGGGTAAATGCATAGATTTTCATAGATTCATTAGAATTGTCATTTAATTAACTGTGATTCTTTCAGGGTAAAATGGGCATGCCAGGATTTGCAGGAATCAACGGAATCCCGGTTAGCTAAACTGCTTTATGAGACATTTATTAATTTTTATCATTTATGTGCGTTATTCTTTTACTTACAAACATACATGTAATATAATAATAATAAATAATAAATAATTAATCCAAACGTGTCTATTTTAGGGTCTCCAAGGCTCGTTTGGCCCAAGAGGTCCTCCAGGCCTTGACGGATGTAACGGAACTGACGTAGGTCTTGATTTAATTCCTCTTCTGATTAAACAAACTTGGTACATACTAAAATAATACATTATCATTCATCAAGACTTCAAGTCGGCCATCTTTCTTTTTCAACCCCCGCAGGGCGGCGCACCCGGGGGGTTAATATTGCACGTACAGCTTATTCAACTTATTTGGTTTGTGTTTTAAAACAGGGTTTGCCAGGCATTGCCGGTTATCCCGGGTCTCCTGGACCTAGAGGTATACCTGGATTGGACGGCACTAAAGGATTAAAAGGCGAGCCAGCATTTGGCGGTGGTGGCATGAAGGGACAGAAGGTATGAAATATAAATTCGCATACATTGAGGAAGCAAGCTTGACAATTTTTTTTAAAATTATAACTTTACAGGGCGATCCTGGACGAGATGGTCAATCGGGATTACAGGTAATTTTTACATTCTTTTACACAACGATTTTAGTTTAGCATACGTTGAATTACTTGTTTGTGCCTTTCTTAGAAGCCAAAATATTTGTTTCCCCTATTATTTAGGGTTATCCAGGATTAGATGGAAATCCTGGAACAAAGGGCGATCCGGGGGACAGAGGTTTTTCGGTGAGTCATTCCTGAATTTCCGTATCCAATTGCGTTTCCTTTATCGAACGTATGCGTTTGCTTGTTCTAATATGATATTTTTTATCCTTTTGTAGGGAATCAAAGGCGATAAAGGATTGGTTGGCTATCCAGGACCAAAGGGTGTTTGCAATGTAGGCTATTTTTTTGCTTATCACGAGGTGCGACTTTGCTTTGTCTGATAAAACATTTTGTTACCCAATTGTAACGGTCGTTCTAGGCTGGCGAGCAAGGTGAACGTGGCGATGTTGGTCCACCCGGACCGCCTGGCACTAGTCAAGAGTTCACTGGTAACCAAACCGAGTGCGTTGGCCATCCAGGAGCTCCAGGAGAACTTGGAATGAAGGTAAGATATTTTAGTAATTTTGTTTCTACGCGTAGACCGATTTCTTTTTATGACTTTACAAATACGGTACTATATCGTATCAAATTGCTTTGTTTTAGGGTGACCGTGGTTTAAAGGGAGAGCCTGGTCTGCAGGGTGAAGACGGACCAACCGTGTGTAACCTCCTTAGATGTGATTTATAAGATTGGAAATTAATTGTGATTGGAAATACTTCAATAAATGTTTTCTACGTTTAGGGAATACCCGGAGAATTCGGGATGACTGGAGAAAAGGGTTTGCCAGGAGCTCCGGGACCCAGAGTAGGCCTTTATAAATTAATCGATTATTCTTTTCTATGGAAGAGCCTAACGTGCTGATAATTTACATATATTTATTCTTGCGTAGGGAAAAGATGGCTTCCCAGGCCCTCCTGGTCCTGATGGTTTCAAAGGAGACCCCGGTAACGATGGTGAGTTATCGATACAATAAGATTTTATTTGACCAATCCTTAGAGTATATTCTCTAAAAATATTTAATAAAACTTATGAATAACCTAATCAAAATTACCCAATGTCCCAATGTTAACCCCATTTAAAAATAGAGGCTCAGAAAACTAGAGTCGATTTTATACTTTCTTTCTTATTCAAAAATGTTCTTTTCATAGGCCAGCAGGGTCTGGATGGTTTGCAAGGTCCGAAGGGAGATCTTGGCCGGCCCGGTGAAGTCGGTCCTCAAGGTGAACGAGGTTTTCCTGGAGCACCAGGAGTAAGTGCGACGAATTTTCAATTTATAATTTTTATTTTTTGTACTGGTGCATGTATGTGCGTTACTGTAGCTAATTTGAAATTTGTCAGAGTGGACGCGGCACAGCGGGCCCTCAAGGTCCTCAAGGTCCCCCTGGATGGCCTGGACCGAAAGGAGAACCTGGAAGAGATGGCCAGTCCGGTACGAGCAATGGCTTTCCTCTAGAGAGAAATTAATTTTCTTATTACTTCCATAACAATAATTGTTATTTATTGGAGCGAAATTTATGATGCACTGAATTACTCAATAAGTCTTTATTCTCACTCTTAAAGGTATCATCGGCCCGCGCGGACCCATTGGGCCATCTGGAGGACCTGGCCTTTCTGGACTTCCTGGTCGTGAGGGCCCGTCAGGCGCAAAGGGAGATAAAGGCGACGGTGGATTCCCAGGTAAAACGTTTCAAGCAATTATAAAAAACAGAAGCTTGTTAGGCCTATACCTGCCTTGCAAAGAAATATTTTTTCAAAATAGGATAATTTGCTGTACATAATTTTTGGCGGCAAAGCAAATAAACAAATGGCTGAACACTGACTATTTCATGAATAATCATCCTCGATTAGGCAATCCTGGTCAGCAAGGAATTCCAGGTCCTTCTGGGTTGCATGGTCCGAAAGGTGAACCGGGGCCCAAAGGAAGCCCAGGTCTGTCGATCCGTGGTCCAAAAGGAATGGACGGTGGTCGTGGTCTGGATGGCGTTCCAGGTGAAAAGGGCGATAGAGGATTTACCGGTCAAAGAGGTAAAACACACTCAATTTCTTCATGATGATTTTGTACGTTTTTTTTAACATTTTCACAAATTATTTTCATTTTTTTAGGATCTCCTGGTGATGCGGTTAACGGCACAGCAGGTCCTCAGGGAGAACAAGGACCCAAGGGTGATAAAGTGAGTTATTCTTTATTTATTATTTGTTTTAATGGTCTAACTATTGACCATCTGACTAATATTCATTTAAAAGGGAAATTATGGACGTCCAGGCGCACCTGGTTATCAAGGACGCCCAGGAGACAAAGGTTGGGAATTTATTTAATTTGACCTCTAGGTCCTTGTGGAAATTCTGATTGTTATACGTACAATTGTATATCTGTTTCATAACAGGTGACCTTGGTGGCTCTTGCCTTGACTGCAGACCTGGCGAGAAAGGTGAGAAGGGAGAACATGGTTTTGATGGACGGCCTGGTGAGCAAGGCCTCAGGGTAATTTCAAGCTTTGCATCTTAAACAAATACATAAATTATGGAATTTTAATTTTTTAATGACTGGTTATAGCTGCTTCAAGTTAGTAATTCTTTTTCAAATATTTGCGTAGGGAGAGCCTGGACTAGCTGGGCATCCGGGCGAAAGAGGAGACGACGGCCTTCCAGGATTAATTGGGCCGCCTGGAGCAGAAGTACAGGCTTATAGATGAGCAGATTATAAAGACCGTCTATTGCGCTATTGAATAACTTATTATTCAATGATTGTCGTCCTTAGGGTCGTCCTGGTATTAGTGGTTCACCTGGACATAAGGGACAGAAGGGCGAAGCTGGCTTTTACGATCGAGATGTTTACGGACCCGTTGGTAAGCAATTTGTGCCTATAATAAATTGTTTGTTCTGGCTTCATTCCTAGGGGTCTTGCCCGTAATTTTGAATTTATGATTCAACCTTTTTTCAGGTGACAAGGGTGACAATGGACCTCCGGGGCCACCTGGTCGGCCAGGTCCTCCCGGGTAAAGTTTTTCATAATTATAAGCTTGTTTTCAGCAAAAATATTATCCAAATAAACTTAATAAACGATTATTTTAGGCTCGTTGGCCCACCGGGTCCATCTGGACGAGACGGCGGTCCGGGTCTGAAGGGAGATAGGGTATGGTATAAATTACAATCGGAAATTACAAATCGCTGGATCACTTTGATCATGTATTGATCATCATATTTGAACGTGTACAGGGTTTTCCTGGAGGTAAAGGTTTTCCTGGCAGGCCAGGAAATCAAGGTCCTAAGGGACAAACGGGCGATTCATTACCAGGACTGAAAGGCGACAGAGGATTCCATGGTCTCACTGGGCAGAAGGGACAAAAAGGAGAAATTTGTAAGTTTTATGTTTTACTTCATAAAGCGACAAAAATAAATAAAACAACTAAACATTTTCATTACATTTTAACATAATTTCAGTCATACCTCCTGGCAATCTGACTCAGCCGGGTTCTCCTGGAGACGCAGGGCCACCGGGGCTGAGTGGTGAGAGAGGCCCACCTGGACCGAGGGGGGATGGGGTAAGACAACATGCCTACTTTGTTTGGTTTTGTTTTTTGCTGTACTTCAAGCGCAACTTTTTGTTTTAGGGTTTGCCTGGTTTTCCAGGTGAACCTGGACTCAAAGGCGACAAAGGCACGGCTGGTCCGAGTGGGCTTCCAGGTAAATCAGACTAACAAATCGACCATAATGATAAAAACCACTTCTAAAAACGATTACATAATCTATTCGCCAGGCCCTCCGGGACATCCAGGCGACAAAGGAAATGGCGGCGTGATGGGTTTTCCGGTAATAATTATTTGCATTTTTCTAAAACTATTGAGGGATACTCACCTTAACTTCCCATTACTGCTTTTCTCTTGTTAATAAGGGTGAACCAGGCTCTAGAGGACGCGATGGTTTTCCAGGCGCTCCTGGAATTTCAGGTAATAATATTCTAATGTGAAAATTGCATCAGTTCTTAGCATAATTTTATATAAATAAATTCGTTAAATATCTGAATGGTTTGCCGCTCAGGTGCCAAAGGAGATGTCGGACCACCTGGACAGGGTCCACCTGGCACCCCAGGACAGTTTGGGCTCAAAGGTGATAGAGGCTTGCCGGGAACCCCTGGAAAACCTGGACTTTCGGGTGCGTCAATGTTTTTTCAATAATTATAAATATAGATCATCTCAATTCTTGATAAGATCTGTCAGTGATTTCACTGATTTATCTGATACATCTGTACTTGTATTTAAACTTGCAGGTCAAAGTGGGCTACCTGGATTTCCTGGGCTCAAAGGCGACAAGGTGATAACTAACAACTTACAATTAGATTTAGTAAACAACTAAACATCGATTAGTCCTAATTTTTAAAAGGATAACAAATACCGGTGCTAGCGTGAATTTTTAGTTTTACAGCGACTAGTTTATTGCATTCAGAAATAACTTTTCATTAATTTCAATTAAATTTGTTTACACTTTACGTAGGGATTGGCTGGACTCGAGGGCCTTCGTGGACCTCCTGGTGATAAAGGCGAAGCTGCTCTTGAAGGTATTCCGGGTCCACCTGGTCCGCCTGGTTTGCCTGGTCCTTTAGGCTTGCAAGGTAAGCCTAATAAGCCTAATCAATACTAAATTTCACTTAAAACGTGATACTAAGATTCTCTCAAAAATCATTTCGAGTAGCTAACTGAGATGTTCAATTTCTTAATAAATTTTCATTTTTATTTGCAATAGGAGACACAGGTCTACGAGGTAACGATGGACAGCCAGGCGTGCCTGGTTTCCCAGGATTGAAAGGTGATAGTGGTTTTCCTGGACTTGCTGGCGCTAAGGTGAGGGTCTTCCTTAAACATTTGGATCCTTTTGTTTTACTTTTTATGCGTGGTTTATGTATTTATTTATGCAAGTTTAAATTTCAAGTTTTGTCTTAATAAGTATTTCATGGTTTTCTAACTTTTGTGTTTTAAGAAGGATAATGCTAATTGTTGTATTGCGCACGCTTTAGGGAGTTCCTGGACCAATTGGACCGCCAGGATTATCAGGCGAAAGGGGTCGAGACGGATTTCCGGGACTAAAAGGTTACTTATTTCGCAATAAGAATTCAACTACTTGTAATTTATATTTGTAAAAAGAAGCGCTAAGCCTAATAGCTGCATTTGATTATAAGGTGAGAGAGGAGATGCAGGATCACCTGGATTTCCAGGTTTGGGAGGTGAACCTGGTCTGCCAGGATCATCAGGTTTTCCCGGCGCCAAAGGATCTGTGGGCGCTGCTGGAGTTCCAGGTTCGTTTTAACCGACTAATTGTACATGAAAGTCAAATATAAAGGTCTTTAGGTTTTAATAAATGTATTCCTGAATATTCTAAACAGGAATGCCAGGACTACAAGGGCCTCCAGGTTTGTCACCATTTTCCACGCCACATCTTAGTTTGAATTATTCATTTAGACCTAATGATATTATTTGGCTTGTTTTATAGGGCCAAAAGGCCTCCCTGGTTTGGACGGACTGACCGGTTTGAAAGGTAATATACACATAATCTATAGTTATTCTAACACAGTCAGTGATCAAAACAATGATGATCTCTCCGGTATTTCTTTACACAGGTGACGCCGGCGCAGTGGCGTCGAAGGGCGAAAAAGGCCAATCGGGTTTGCCAGGACCGCCTGGTTTCCCAGGCGTGAGAGGTACTCCTGGTGTTCCTGGGCTGACTGGTCTCAAAGGAGACGGAGGTGCGATCAATGATCTAGGACCTACCTATTATTTTGTCTAGTCGAATTCTGTGAAATGGTAAACCTATTTACCATCTTAAATGTTAGGAATTCCTGGCGTTCAGTTACGTGGACCCCCAGGTCCACCCGGTGATCCTGGTTTGCCCGGAAGTCCAGTAAGTGTCTTTACAATTGTTTCATATGTAGGGGATACTTCTGGCATATTGCTGGATCCCTCTTGAAATTTTATTTTTTTGCATTTGTAGGGCTTTCCTGGTACAAAAGGAGCGGGCGGTATTCCTGGATTCCCCGGTATCAAAGGCGATAGAGTAAGTGTGATAAATTTATATTTTTTTAAATTCACATAGTATTTATTTCATGAATATATTTATAATGAAGCTGATGACTATTTGTATAGGGATTTCCGGGCTTGGGCGGTCCCCCTGGTGTGCCAGGCATTGAAGGTCTTCCAGGATCTAAAGGTAAAGTTAACTAAATTTTAAAGTCAATAAAATCAAAAGAATCTTAAGTGAAAGTTGACGGTCTTATAAGAGAAAATTAAATGCAGATAATCCGTATTTTTTTTTGTAATTCTTTTATTTTTATTAAAAAGGTGAAAGAGGTTTGGATGGTCGACCCGGATTTTCAGGAGAGAAAGGAGACCGGGGCCAGCCTGGCCCACCTGGTCTTTTTGGAAGCAAGGTTGACTTACTTGTTTTCTTCAAGATCTCTGGATTTTATGGTGTACATGTATTTATTAATTGAAATTGATTACATTTTAATTCCAGGGTAATGCAGGCCAGTCTGGTTTGCCGGGTCTTCCAGGAATTGACGGATTGAAAGGAACAAAAGGAAATACTGGCATACCTGGCCAATGTAATGTGTGACTCAAATAAACTTTTATACGGTGTGGTTCTTTCAAAATCTAAATGGGATATATTGTTTCAGCTTTCGTAGGAGAGAAAGGACAAAAGGGCGACGTTGGTCCTCCCGGCTTCAACGGACTGTCTGGTGAACAGGGATCTCCGGGACCTGCTGGTGAACCTGGTTTTCCTGGTATGTTGAGTGCGCATTCTATTTAATAATAAATCTCAACTCAATAAAATGACGATTATTGATTACTAGGGTGACCGTTTTGCAATATTTGCAACAAACGCAATATGCAATCGCACTATTAATTATGTAATCAGCATTTCATGAACGATTTGCTTCCTTATAGGTTCTAAGGGCAACCCTGGCCTGCCTGGATTCAACGGTAGACCTGGTTCTGATGGACTACCAGGCGAAAAAGGTAATATAGTTTTTTTTATAATTGAATTATAAATTATCATTATTAATCATATTTTTAATGCGCACGCTTGTTGTATCAATTAAGGTGATTTTGGGCTCCTTGGAGCACCTGGAATTCCGGGAGTGGCGACTGTGGTCAAAGGTAATCCGGGTTTCCCTGGATCTCCTGGTTTGGAGGGCATCCCTGGCTTTCCTGGTTTAAAGGTAGACACTAGTACGTGTATTTATTTTTAATACTTAATTGTTATCCTAACTTAACGGTTATTTCTCTGTGTCGTGCAAAAGGGAAGCGCTGGTCTACCTGGTCCGCAGGGCCCAACTGGACCCCCTGGAGCTGGAGGAATCGGACCGAAGGGTGAAAGAGGAAATGATGGCTTCAGAGGAAATCCTGGACAATCTGGTCGTGATGGAGTACCCGGTGAAAAGGTAGAAAATTAAAACACTTGTCTGGTTGGAAAAAGAAAAAAAAGAAGAAACATTGAAACTTTACATGTATTGTACAGGGAGAGGATGGCATCTCTGGAAATCCTGGTCCAAAAGGCAACCCAGGTAATTTTGTTACCATAACTAGCTAATTAGTATTCAGGACTATTCCAGTTATGCTTAATAGTGTTACAATTTAATTTATTCTATAAGGACTCCCAGGAATTTCTGGACTACCGGGTCCTAAAGGAGAAGCTGGCAGGCCTGGTGTGTATGCGCAGTTTTGTTTAATCTTCAGATACTAGATGATATTAATTTTAAATCACCTTAAAAAAAATTTATAAATCATTTATTTAATTAAATACTAGGTTTTGATGGGCTAGCTGGAATCCCTGGACGACCAGGAGACAAAGGCGACAGTGGCATTCCAGGTATGAAAAAACAAACATTATCGCCGCAAATAATTCCAATTATGACATTTAAAGATAATTAACATTTCTCTTTTGCAGGTGCCTTTGGATTTCAGGGTTTGAAAGGTAAAGAGATGAATTCTATTTTTTTCAGATTCAGTTTAAATATTTCTTTATAATGTTACCTTTTTGTATGTTATTACGGTAAGGTGAAAGAGGCCTTGATGGGCTTCCTGGCTCTGCTGGTACACCTGGTTCGCCGGGATTTCCAGTCAGTTTGCTTTCCATTTAATTATTTCATCAAGTAGCTGAACCCTCGTTGATTTCTCATTATTTATAATTCTTGGCATTGTCAGGGATCTAAAGGCGTTGCTGGCATCGGCCAGTATATACCTGGACCAAAGGGCGATTTCGGACCACGAGGACCCACGGGGCCACCGGGATTGCCTGGCACGTCATCTCCGCCTGGTCCACCATGCGCTCCAGGTAAATTAACAAAAAACTAAAAGGCCTCTTGAACAAACGATCGATGAGTTACCTCAAAAATCGTTTTGCAGGCACAAAGGGAAGTGTTGGACCGCCAGGACTCTCTGGTCAACAGGGTTTACCTGGATTTCCAGGCGACAAAGGTTATAACTTTGGTTAAAACGATAACATTTTTTAAATGTCATATTTCTAAAAAACATTAACTATAGGAAACAGAGGCAGTGATGGCTTCCCTGGAACTCCGGGAAAAGAAGGTAACTTGAAAATCTTCATTCTTGAATTTCTCAGACTTTGTTTAACTAATTTTTTTCTTATAAATTATTTATTTTTTGTCTTTATTGTTTTGCAGGGCCTCGTGGTCCGGCTGGTCCACCGGGCTCGCAGGGTCTGCCCGGCGGGGATTACTTTGCAGGCATTTTGCTCGTAAGGCACAGCCAGTCAACTGAATTGCCAACGTGTCCGAATGGCCACATTCGCTTGTGGGACGGATTCAGTTTGCTTTACATTGAAGGCAACGAAAAGTCCCACAACCAAGATCTAGGTTTGGAGATTGTAATTTTTATGCAATTGTGAAACTAGCGAACTATTAAATTAATTTGGTGAACTTAGGTCTACTCATAATTAAATTTTAAACTTATGATCTACCATTTTGCAGGGTTCGCCGGGTCGTGCATGCGCAGGTTCTCGACGATGCCGTTCATGTTCTGCGATTTCAACAACGTGTGCAACTACGCCAGTCGCAACGACAAATCATATTGGTTGTCGACGAACGCTCCGATTCCGATGATGCCCGTCCTCGAGGAGAGCATCAGGCCATACATCAGTCGTTGCGTCGTCTGCGAGTCTCCGGCCAACGTGATCGCGATGCATAGTCAATCGTTGCAAATTCCTGACTGCCCATCCGGCTGGTCCGGTCTCTGGATCGGATACAGCTTCGCCATGGTTGGTGCTGTCAAGGTTTTATTTCACTTTCATGGATCTCCCAATAATATTTAATTTTTTTTTGTAACAGCACACGGCTGCGGGAGCTGAGGGTGGCGGTCAATCTTTGGCCAGTCCTGGCAGTTGCCTGGAGGACTTCCGAGCAACGCCCTTCATCGAGTGCAACGGCGCTCGCGGATCGTGTCACTACTTCGCAAACAAGTACAGCTTCTGGTTGACGACCGTCGAGGTCGGCCAGCAATTCGAGAAGCCAGTGAGCGAGACGCTGAAGGCGGGCAATCTGAGGCAGCGAGTCAGTCGATGCCAAGTGTGCATCAAGAACTTCTAGAAGGTAGAAACAAAAGTGGGTGAAGAAAAGAAAATCCATAAGTTTTTTTTCCACACATGTAGAAATTATATTTTACGAAAACAAAAAACAAAAGAATGTCTATGCATGTATATAGGACCTGCAGTTAATGCGTGTTACGTAAGTAACAACTGCATGACCATTTTGACTTCAAAATCTTTTTTTTACTTTTGCTTTCACGCTATCCTTTATCAGGGCTTTATCTAGAGTATATTATGAGGGAAAAGAAATTCAGTTGAATTTTAAATTTATTTTAATCTTCATTCTTCAGTCATCTTAATTTTCTTTTGTTTTGTATACAAATATAATTTCGTGATAAGTTCTAGTGAATTTATGTTTTATTCCAAAAGTGTCATTTCTAGTTCAGTTTCTACGATCTGAGCAGCGCGGCACCACACGACTGAATCCCATTGGTGCTAATGCATTTATATATTAACTACTAAACGAGACGATTATATAGCCCTTTAATTATTTAATTTTTCTTTTGTGACTATCCTTGTTTTTGCAACTTTTATTTTTATTTTGTAATTTCATTTCCATTAGAATGGAACGGTTTAAAGGGACACGCGAACTTAATTGCCTGGATCCCCTCTGCAGAGGAGCTGTCCTGTTTGGTAACATTTCGAACTCAACAACGATTCCAAAGTAAGCTAGACTGGCATTACGTGCGCTTTATTCAACTCTATATTTACTCAAGACGGATTCCAACATTGAGTTGTCTTGAGAAATAGCTTGGATGATGTTAACGTTAGTGTTTATATCAACGCCATTTTCGTGCGGGTTTCTTAAGTACTAACTTCTGAAAATTAGTCTTATTTATCAGACGTACGTCCCTTCTGAGTTTCTAACAAGTCTTACTGAGGCTAAACAAGCGTTTAAACCCAAAAAATAAAAAAATGCCAGTATGTCACGCGAATTTGAACAGCTGAAATGTGGAATTTTCCTCATCACGATACCTAATCAACCACAAGTGCCAAATATTGAGAACATTTAAAGGGGGTCGTGCAGTTAATTTTCATTTTTAAAGAGTTGACTTTCATTTCTAAATAGGATGAGAGAAGATAAGTATTATTCGCAAACGAGGCTCACATCTAGAATCGTGACTGGTCATTTGAAAGGTACGGTATTTAATTTAATGCAAAGTGTTAGTGGACTGTCGCTTTCCAAAGTACGATTTAACTGACAAGAGCTTAAACGTCGGTTTAAGTATGAATCTTGATTTACGTTATCGAATCTCGTCTTAGTTACCCTACGAAGTTCCCAAATAACTGATTTGATGAGCTTGAATCAACGCACTGATACTTAAATATTAGCTAAAGTCCTTAATGAGCCTACTGATCTTTATCCTCTTATTTTCTCTTTGCTTTTGCGCTTTAAATTTCAGTTATTGGGCCTATACACGTATAACAGATAAGCAATATATTATATGACTTAATTATATCCTAAACCGGTACTTTGTTAAGATTTTGTTGTTGTTGTTTAATGTTTAATTGATTGTGCGCGTAGTATCTTAATGTTGATAACGCTCAAAGACTGCCCCGCGTTATTTCTTTTAATCAAATGCACTGCCAATTATATACCGTAATTGTACACAGTATAGTATCTTTTACAAAAAATAAATAATTGTATTTTATATGCATAGATTTAAATGGACCATCATTTAAATCCCTTGTATAACAAAAGAGGAGCAACGAAGTATACTAAAAGTAAAGTAACGCCAGTTTGCCACGTACTTATTAAATAAAATTAAAATTAAAATTTAGGTGGCATTATTTAAGTGAACCTACCCGTAATACAAAAATGGCTATTCTGTCATTCATTTAATATTAAAATCTTGTACAAAATTATCAAAATCTTGAAATTTATTGGATAGGCCTACCGGTAACTTATAATTTTTTTTTACATAGGCTTATCTTAAAAATAGGCTACCGTACAATGAATTTTTGTTAAATAACGGGAATCATCTCAAATTAATAACAAAATATTGTTGAAACCAATTATAACATTTTATTTCAATATTTTCAAATTTGTATAGGCCTAAGGCATATAAAAAGTTTAATTTTAATAAAAATATTATTTTCTTTCACTGATAGGTGGCGCTGAGTGTCTCGCTAGAAAGTTCGGCGCTGAAAGTTGCAGCTCGTGCCGATTGCGCATGCGCATGCCGTTAACAGCGCCATCTATCGCAAACTGTGAAGGCGGGAAACCGGTGAAAAAGCGAGCAATGGCGGCCGCAGGAGTGATTCCACGCGTGTGAAATTCTATAGATTTCTAGGTAATCATTTGTTTAAAATTAGTTTAATTAGCCAAAGTTTTTATTTAACCAGCTGCCTAACAACCGACCTTCACTTCGTGAACCGTTCACACGTAAGAAACTAATAAGCTATTTGGCTAGGCCTAGTTCTAATGTTGCTAACTAGCGCTCGCCTAATTTCTGCACTTCTGACGTCACAATGCCATCATTCGTGCTGGCTTGACACCGGTAGCTCTGCGTAAATTCAGGTGTGACGACGCCTGCATGCCTCGCCAGGTTATGACGGTTCAACTTGAGCAAATTACTGCGTGACCATTAGAACTTCCTCTGACCTTGCCGGCGGCATGTCATTGACCTTGGGTCTAAGGGTATTTGTGCTTCCCTATTTTGTCATCAAATCTCTTAAGTTTTATTGTGCACATTTTATACAATTTATGAGTAACAAATATAGACCTAAGAACGTTCAAACTAGGCCTAGTAAGCACTCTGACCAACAATGGTCAACCTGTAGGCCTACAAAGTAGGGCCATATATACCTGACTCATATGAGGTCGTGTCGCTGACAATCCATAATTTAACTCGTCAAAACATTTGTTCAAAAACTGCCCTTTGCTTACCGTGCAACGCAGGCCTTTTTTGACCCATTCGTTGAAATCACCCATGTTGTCATCTTGACGTAATTAGCCCTAGGGTTATCTAGGCTAGCTGTCGAAGCGCACATTGATTACGCAATGGAATTATCCCAAGAGTATTTCTAAGCTGTTGTTTCATATTGTGTCTCCAAGCAGGTATGGTACCTGTAGCGTATGAGGGCTCCATGTCTGTCGCTATATCAACGTGATAACGGTCGAGCCATGAATATACCGGGTACGGTACATCAAAATTGTTGAGGTAGGCATTCTACAGGATGTAATTCAACCTGCGTAGTATGAGGCTAGTATCAGACGTCTGATAAAAAGTAGCGCAAGCGCAATTTTTTTGTTAACTTATAGGCCTGGCTAAGCTTACTCAGGTAAGAGAGCGCTTGACATTGAATGTCAGGGTACAGTTGGGTCATGGACTCTTTGGCGTCGAGACTTGCAGAATTTGCGATGCGATTTTCTCACGAAATCGCGGTGTGCGCCAATCGTGATTATCACGATTGTATTTTTTTTTTCGTTTTCGTTTTTCTCGCCTAAGTTTGAATAATGCTTTATTTTTTTTTAAACTAAACAAAATCTGTTTTCACACTTTCACTCAATGAGAAATAGACCAAAAAAAAAAGAATCTTCTATTTTTTTTTGTCCACCTTTTTTTTCTAACAATTTTTTCGGGACTCTTTTGTGACTGTGAGAACTTGGTTGCTGATTACAGACGAAAAGTTATGCGTGTGTGAACGCGCGTAGACGCAAAATATAAAAAAATACTGCAAACCGACTAGCCTAACGCTGAAGGTGAAATAGGTGCGATGGATGATAGGATAGGATACTCTGATAGAACGGATATGAAGGCTGATGGCCTGGTGGTCATCCAAGCATGGGAACCCATTCGAAATCTTCTCTAGGTCTGCTGCTTCGGCGCCCAACACTTGAAGGAACAATTCACTTTTTCAAATTGTTTTTTTGACCCAACTATTGAAAGTCATTGAAATTGAATGTACAGGCGTAGTTGTCACGTCTTCTAAATTTGTTTTTTGAAATTTTTATATCCATTTCTAGATGATTTCAAAATGAATTCCTTGGATGATCGAGGATCGTGATAGGTACCGTGGCCCCGTTTGAGGAAAAAAAACCAAAAAAAAAATTAGTCAGACAAATTTTAATGAGCGCGAAATTCACTTTTTAAGTTTTAACCCCTTTTCCTTTGTGAATTGTGACCTTTTCAGACTACCCATCATCAATTGCTATAAGCCTAGCCCTAGTTGAGTTTTTCGCCTATCCGTGCATGCACGCTCGTTCGCGCAAACTGATCTTTGAAAATTGTAGGCCTTCCACCTATATCCTCCCCAAACATTGGTCTAGAATACGGCTTGCAGGCCTATACTTGTAGCTTGTAGGTGGTGCCCGTGGTTGCATGGGTCAGGGGACGCATGGAAAATTATCTTCAGGGCGTAGTCGAGTTTTCGCAAATTATCCAAAGTGGGCATTTAGTTGTTCGTTCAATGATCACATTTGAGCGCCTAATCACTAGTTGGAGTTTTAAAATGGATCTAAACTCTCTGAAGTCAAAAGATGGTTTGCAATAGGGCCTATGCTGGAAATGATACAGCTTCGACTGAAACGAGATAATAAAGTAGCATTTCTGATAGGCATATGAGACAGTAAGGTAGTGACGAGCTTGTAATAGGCCTCAATAAATACAATTTAAAAGATGGAGACATGACAGACGTCCTGAATACGTCCTACGCCGTGCGGTATTCATGATGCCGAATGCACTTATGAGCTAACTTCTAACGTGGCGTTTTGCGTTGAGTAACCCACAGTTTGATGAAGACAAATATGCCTAAGCAAAAGTTAGATGGGTTAGACCGATGATCATTCTCTTATATGCTCAGTAAACTTCAAACATGCAAATATGTAGGCCTAGTTGCTAGGGCGGCCGTGTGAATGCAAATTGTATGTTGAATGGTCCCACATTCTAATCACTCGGGCCTGTATATTTCACTACATTACATGTACTAGTTATGATGTACTTTAGTTAATATGCGGGTGATGAGGGTGAACTAAAGCATTTATGCACAGTAGAAAAAGCTTTTTTTTCATTTGCAAAAGTCATGGCAGGTGTCGGGTTTAGCCTAACCGTCTAAACACTCGACTCATTTGTGGGATTTATTGAAGTCTGCCTCGAAGTCACTTCCATTTCTGGTAATGAACTCGATTAATATTCAAAGGCGTTATTTTGGAAAAGCAGAAAGGGGTGGTCGTGATGCTATGGGGCGAGCACCATGTAGCGAAAACGCGAAAAAGCATCTGTTTACAAAAGTGAACCATGAGTCCACTTTTGGAAGCTTCATGCCCTGGCCATCTCCAATTTCATTGGCTCGTAGACTAGGGTCTCTTAATGGGTTTTGTTATGGTACCACACAAGTCAGGAGGCCTAGACTAGTCCTCCCCCCATCGTTTTATGAACCCTCACTTTTCATGTATTTTAGCGGGGTTTAGAGTGAAGCTTCGCGGAGATTAGCCTCTCAACTCCCAGTGGCGAGTTTAGTCAGCTGAATAATCGACTCGAGGGTGGGTGTAGAGCGGGAGAAACTGAAACAGACTTAATTGAAAAGTGGATGGGAAAATAAAAAATAATAAATAAATAAATAAATAAAAAAACAAATGGGCGAGCGCACGTCGACGTAATTATGCTACATTTTGACTCACGACGCGGGGCACGTGGTTACAATTAAACGCCCCATCATTCCCACCCATTGTGCCCTTAATATCGTACATGTAACCATAAATTGATTCCATCTGCTTCTGTGCTCTTTTTGGCACACCCCGACCTGCTTGGCTTGCTTTGATTCATATGTTTTTGGGCATAGAATTATAATTATGAATATCGCTTCTAGCTGAGATTTCTTTGTTTACTTTAAACCAGACACCTTTCAATTGGATGCAGCTTGAAGAGACCAAGGTTCCAATTTACACCGGTCAAACAATTGGCGAAAGGGTAAGAGCGGGTAAAAGCATACCGGTAACGTACTACACTTAAAGTAACCTGAACTTGAAAGTTACCGTACAATATTAAAATTAGCCTATTTACACCGTAGTACAATTAAAATGATGAAATTGACTCCGTTGTTGCAGATTTGCAAAATTTAAGAAGCAAAAAACAAGATTTAATCGGTGGCATCATTTTCATTGTATTATTACGCTATTCTTAATGATTTTATTTAAAGTTCAGGCACAATAATTTGTCGTCTGCTTTTACCTATTTTTGCTGGCCTAGCATTCACTAATGCTAAAACTAGCAAAAAGTCAATGCAGTTTGCCCTTTTAAATTTTAGGCCTGTATATGAGTACAACGTAGGCGACAGGCGTATTCTACATGTACATTAGCAGCATGTGATAATCACCGCACCGTAACATTTGTTTGTATTCTGTGAGGCTGATTTCAAGTATCCTCAATAAATGTAGGCCTAATAAATGAACATCCGATGATGATGATGATGATCACGATGAGTCTGAGACTGATTTCCAGTTTCCGTTTCAGTTGAATTAAATTGACAG
This sequence comes from Polyzonium germanicum, assembly GCA_034700265.1. Lineage (NCBI taxonomy): Eukaryota > Metazoa > Arthropoda > Diplopoda > Polyzoniida > Polyzoniidae > Polyzonium > Polyzonium germanicum. The sequence goes on from JAQIYI010000058.1 coordinate 31,773, forward strand.
GATTTTGACTCGAGCTCACTCTCTCATCATATCCCAATTATCACACCAAAACGGATGAACCCTCATAAATTCATTTTTATGATTATTTCCAGGAAAGCCGAGGAAAATGGTTAATGGTCGCGCAATTCGCAGTGCATGTTGGCCTACTAAGAGGAGGGCAGGGCTCCTATATGTATTATGTACCTACGGTGGCAGTGACACCTGAAACAATTACTAGCATGCTGATGCTGTTCTCGTGTGACGTCACACATTACATTATAATGCATGAAAATGCCTCGCCTGGCGTCTTTGCATCATGGCTTTGACATAAGTAGGGGCGAACCGCACCGAATGTCTGATGGGTGGAGTGATGGTCCATGTAAACCCTTTATGTTCGTGTAACAAGTGTCACATGCCACTAAACGGCGTTATAGCTTTTGCCCTGCTTGCGACCAGCGGACCCTTCGGTTCCTCTATGAGTTTATGAGGGTGTTTTAACTAGCCTATCTCTCCAGTCGATCTTATCTGCTAACTAATAGCTCAGCAACATGCACAGGAGACATGTTTTCACATAAATTGTAAATCCTCGCCTCTGGACGATTTCTAAGTCTACTCCCTCTTGAGACTCCCATGTGCTCCGGCGGTGGCAATCCAGAGAACAAACAAGGCCTGGATCGCACTCCCGAAAGCCAAGTGCTCTTTTTGGCTTCTGTTCTCTTCGTCGTCCCTAAAAATAGTATAAAAAATCAGTATTTTTTTTTTTTTTTTGCCAGTCTTAACTCTTAAGGTTCGGCAATGCCGCAATACAGACTTTTTTCTATGGCAGCTTTATTTTCCAAATTTAAAAATAATAAAAAATAAATAAATACGGCTAGTCTAGGGCTCTGCTTTCTGATCGGACGTTCACTAAACAAGTAGGCTAGTCCTAGGTCTAAACAAACAGAACAAATTTTCCATATGATTTCATTTTCATGCCTTAGCTTAGCCTTAGCTTGGGTCTACTGGGCGCACTTAAAATTTAAAGTAAAACCTAGAAATGACTATGGATATTGGAGACGAAGAAATAAAACACTCTAGGCTTGTGTCAATTCTAGTTTCAACTAGGCCCATAGGGTAAATTGTGTTTTTGAAATGCAATATTGTTTTGTTGGCACGCGTCGTCAGCTCCCCTTTTATGCCCTGGGGCATTTAGAAATGGAAAACAAAATGAATTACTATTTATAAAATCTACCAGGATGAACGTAGCTCAAATCTGGTAGTTGAAACTAGTTTTAACTACGCCCTAATAACCATTCGTGTGCGTTACTGGTGTGTGCAGAAATGGCAAGCAAAATATCCGAAGAATTTTTTAATTTGCTACGGCCTACGGCCAAGCGTTTAATTTTTTTGCCATTTAATTTTTGCTAAAACCTTTTCTGTACTGTATGTAAAAGAAATGGCATAAAAACGCATTATCTGGGGTTTCATGAACGTTTTACATGGGCTAGGACTATTTACAAAAACTAAAGCGTTTTAAAGGTGCGCTTTATCGAGCATAAACATCCGATCTTGCTCGCCATGGATTTTAATAATATTAATAATGGGAAAGCAAGGTTAACTGAGGTCGTCTAAACATGTCAAGAGAAAGAGAGATTGAATTATAATAAAAAAGAGCCATTACCCAGAATAGACTTGCCCTACAAACAAACTGAATCTCAACGGCCCAACCAGCAAACAAGTTGCTTGTTTGAAATTTTAAATTTAAATTTTTATCTGACCGTTAATGACTTGTGCTAAGGCCCTCACTCAACAGCGTTGCAGCTTTGCATCAGACTACTTCAGTAAAGCCGACTAGCCAGCTATTCGCAGCGTTAAAATTATAGGAATTGCAAATTATTGCAGATCATTCGCAGGAAATATCTCAGGGATTCATATGTTTAATTTTGTTACACCTACGCTATTATATTTTTGGTAATTTCGAATTTTGTTTTGTTTTGTAGTTTTTCTTCAGTGATGTTTACATTCAGTCTCAGCTGTGATCAAGTTTGCTGGTAAGTGGCACTGATATGCTTATTTGCTTGTAGTTGACTTGACTCAAGTCTCTCTTAAGTCCTAACTCAGGCCCGCTTAACGCACGTGAAAATTTCCATTGAATTGCATTTATGCATAATTATCGATCGCACAATAACGGCTGCACTTGTAATATTACTCGATATCACTAGGTATGTCTGATTATGGATCTTGCATTATTGCAGGCCCTTACAATGAAACTGCGTTGAATAGCTTGGCACACATCTCGGACTGATAACCATTTGGCTTTTAAACTTTTCAGTTTTTAACTTTTTAATTATAATAAGCTTACATATATTAAAACAAACTAAATAACTCAATAAAAACCTAATTCCTAAGCTAAATCAATAACATTTTTTTTGATTTAAAACAAAACGGATTTTATTTAGCCTTTCTTAGGCCCTAACATTGAATGTACCGTATTTATTTTATTTTATTTTTTATTTTTATTTTATTTTAGAATTTCAGGAGTCGACAGGGCAAGTGCCCCAATTATGCACCCCTAGTTTTACAAAGATCCCCAATGATCTATAAATATGTTTGTTCGCATCTGTTTTAAATCTGTCTTGGGTCCCGTTAGAAAATCCAAACCAATTTTGCGCATCTTTATCTACGGTAGGCCTACGGTATGTAAATAGTTAGGCCTAAGGCTCAGCAAGTAAACACGGCGCCCTTGCCACCCTGGCGCTTATTTGCCCCAAACAAACATGGAATTTGTTTGCCTGCGCGTTGGTTGAAACATTTTCTTGGCATTAATTTTTGTCGATGCATCTAGTTAAAGATCTATAACTAGACCTATATGCATCGTCAAAGATGAATTCCAATAAAATGTACCAAACTTTTAATTGCACGTTAGGCTACTGCAAATTACGTCAACCGATAAGCTTACGCACAGTGGGCCCTCTTAAAAACAGAATTTTTATTGTGCGTATTGCACGCAAGAATAAAAGGTTTTTTTTATTTCACGTGATCTTAGGATTAATTTACTGACACAAACACGTGCCATTTGAGTCTGCTAGTCGTTCGCTGTTTTTGCTTGCTCGGACAAAAAGACAAAAATAATTATTAGGCCTAATATTATAATTAAAATAATATAAATAAAATAATATA